>JBAMCP010000094.1:1679-102527 GCA_037075105.1 Lissocephala sabroskyi | reverse complement strand
ACACCGTAGGCCTGCTGTCGGTTGGACTTTGGCTGTTGGCCATCCTGAAGTTTTTGGTACTTTTGTCATTTTGGTCATCGGGTGAGGCGTGTGTTTTATGGCTTACGGGCAACGGAGCGTTACGTTTTTGGGGCCTTAGACAAATTTTTTCTCGTTCTCGGCTTTTTTCTGGTCACATCAGCAATTTTTTTTGTTTTGTCCAACTGAATTTGTTGCCATTAACCGAAAAGGACAGCCACTGACCGGCGACGCTGGAGGAAAATCAATTCGGTATAGAAATTTTTATACGACCTCCACTGCTGTGGTTATGTCGCCAGGCCAAACTTTAATGGGCTTTATTAGCTGGCTTATTGATGGACCTGAAGGTCCATCCCTGCCTGATTTGGATCGGCCGGTCCCTTTTCTTTGTGTGTCTCATTTGAATGTCTGGCGGCCTCTCCCGCCTCCTTCGACTGTCTGGCTGTCGATATTCATTAGGCGCATATGTCATCGGTCCCATTTGTCGTGGGGTCTCAAGGGCTGACGAGGGGCTTTGGTCTGTTTAATGTATTTTATGACCGCATAAAAACAAAACAATCAATACGGCAAACGCAAGAACGACCAGAGCAATTTTTGTTGTATTTGCGAAAAGTTTTTCATTATGATTTTGATTTTTTTTGGGCAAACAACAGAAGTTTCGCACTTTACTCCGATAAATCAGCAGGCCAAGGGGGCGCCCGATAAAACCGCTTGAGCACACAAAAAACACCAAAACAGCGTTAAAAATAAAGTTTCGCAAAACATTTCCAGCACTATCAGGTGCACTAAAGCCGAAGCGAGGCTACGTGGCCGGGATTGTCTGACTTTTGGCTTTCCCACACGCACCTACGGTTCAGTCCGGGGGCAGCTGGGGAAACTCAATTAAAATTTAAATTTTCGAACGTAAATGACAAAAGTTTTTCAACTATAAATAATCGACAGCCCACCAGATGGGTAAATCGACAGACGGATGGACGGATCTGGACTAGTTGGTTTTGCCCGACGCTTCCGTGCGTGCGGAGCTGCGTGATCGAAAGTTTTGTCTATTTTCGTACAATTTATCCAACTTTTATGGCGGCAACAACAACAACAACGAGCAGTTCAGAAATTAATTGCAAACTCTACGGATGCGGAGGCACCCCAAAAGCCAATCACAATGGCCGGCATGGTGTTGATGGTGGTCTTGCCACTTGAACAACATAAAACTGATTGCGAAAATCTGCTGCATTCCCATCTCCTTGGCCGTCCTCTGTCCGTCTGCCATTCACATAACATTCAGCTTTTGTTTGGCCTGTCAATTTGGCACATTGCCGCCTGCGCTCGTCGGTCGTCGCTCGTCGCTCGTGTTGCCTGTTACCGTGACCATGCCCATTGTTGACACGTTTAAGTGCCGTTTGCTTTTATCAGAGGCCCACCACAGGCACCACTCAGTGAGCCAATGAACTCGTCCGGTTACCTTGCCCATAACAATTTTAATTGTTTTTGTCAACTGAACGCCGTTGGGGGTTTCTAGGCGGACGGACTGGCCCATCAATTTAATGGGCTTTTCGCCTGACACAAGAAATCAAAGTCCTTCCGCGCTGTCAATTAATGTAGATAAATTTTTATTATAAGCCCCTTTTGGCCGGCAGTCACCGTGACCGAGGACAACTCGTGCTGAAAATACCCAACGACCTTCGGGGCGGCTCTCTGGTGTTTATGGGCCAGTAAAGTGCGCGGTGGCTCAAGTCGCATAAAACTCCAATAAAACCCGAAATAATAAACATTTGTTGGCCATAGTTTGCGGCTGTCCGGTGTATTTACACATTTATTAGTAACGTCCGCTTGATTATCGGCCTGCAAATTAAAATCCTCCAGCGAAAAAAAAATAATGCACTTTCCGTGTTTCCTCGCAGGTTTTCTGCGTTCAATTAAAGCAAATTAAAGTGCGTCACATGTCCTGCTGGTTTTACATATCCAAACCATAATCATTTGCCTAAAAGACAACCAACAAGGTTTCCATTATTTGCAATCAAGAATAAATATTTTTAAATGGAATTTTTATTAATTTTTAAACGAAGTTCTCTGTTCGAGTAAATGAATTCAATTTCATATCCGACTTCCTTTGCTTTATAAAAAATACTTGTGCCTAAATCACTTCAAAGTTTCTGGCGACCCACATTAATTGAAGTATTTCTTTCCTCTCAATTCCTTTGCCGCTCAATTGCCACTCCATTAGTCCTGCCGTTCCTCATATGCGCGTCGTCATTATCAATCACATTTAAGGCCCTGAAATTCGCTTTGTGTGAAAAGCCTCGGCACGCAAATCTTGGGCTAATTTGGGCGCCACTTTAAACCACAAAAGTGCCGGCTTAGCGACGAATAATTCCCATTATATAGAGGGAATTTCATAGGCCACGCCCAGCGAATCCCCACCCAGGCAATTGGGGGAGGCGGCGGCCAGGAACCATCATCGTCATCACCGTCCGCTTCAAAGTCATCAGGCGTCTGACTTAACAACTTTCCACTGACAACTTTCAATGTCTTTTTTCGCGCGTGGTCCTATGAATACTTTTTCAACTTTTCCTTGGCAGCTTCTTTTTTTTTGGTATTTCTTTTTTGTGTTGTTGTCGTCATCGTTTCCTTCGGCGCTGTCCTGTCGTCGTCATCAGCAAACCTTCTCACGCGGCTCGGGCTTCTGGTTCTTTTGTGTTGGCTTGGCTCAGAAGTAATTTGCCAAAGTCGCACAAAATAAATTAACTGCTGTGGGGGAATGCAATTTTTGCGATTGCCTAATGAACTGAGCGACTTTTCCGGGCCTTTAAATCGAATTTTTAATATTGGCGGTCACTTTGGTCGGCTTGAAAATATTTGCTCTTCATTATCTTAAAAAAACGGAATGAATCTGCCAACACGATTTATCGTAATGAGCGGCGAGAAAATTTTTAATTGCTTCGATTTCGATTCTATAATGTCAATTATTCATGGGCAATCCTCTCGCCCGGCTGGCTGTGGATGACTTGGTGGAAATTCTGCAGCTTCATCGCCGTCATCCCCCCGAAATCGCTTCATCCATCCGATTTTTATTATTATGTATTTTTATTTGCCGGGCTGGGCCTGCCCGCCCGCCTCCCGTTTGATTGAATGTCATTCATTTTGCAGGTTCGTTTGGGGGCCCAACTGCCACAGCTTGTTGCACAGTCTTGGCTGGTGTGATTTATGTGCGCCTTGACGCCAATTTTCCTTATGAAATTGTCTGTAAATTTGTCTGACATTGATTTTTGCGGGCAGCCAAGGAGACCAAATGCCTTCCAGCTGCCTTTCGACTGTCCTCCGTATGCTGCTTGCCCGGATTGCTGGGCGAGTTATGTCATCCATTAGTCATAAAGTTTTCCCCGTATTGATTGATATATGATAACCGCAAGTTCTTGCCGCCAATTGCCAATGGTTGATGTTGCAATAAGCCCGCCCCCCGTCCAAGTCCATTTGGCTGACTTTTATCTTTGCGTTTGTGACAGCTGCCAAGTGTGAAAAACAAAAGAAAAAAGACCCGCAAACAAGCGAAACTATGACGCTCCAAATTGCATTGCGCGTTGACACCCATTAGTCGTGGAAAAACAAATGAAAATTCAAAGGGAACGAAGGGAGGCCCCAGCAGCCATGCACTTCCAAGGCCTGCGCTTGGCATCAATTTTTATATTTTAAGCTGGCTTGTTTGTTTGTTAGCCGTGCCACTAACACTTGCCGCTGCTTTCGGGGCCAAACAGAAACCAAAACCAATGCGAACTTCTCCCCGCATCAATGGCACAGCCACGGCAACAACAATGCCCAAAAAACTACAAAGCAATTGAAAGGCAAAACAGCAGAGCTGGCAACGTGAGCAACTCACGAGGCAGTCGAAGCAGAAGGATCTTCTGATCTTTGAGAGCCTTCATCTGTCGTGCCGAAGGATTCTGGACTCACGCTGCCATCTTTGGGGGCGATTTAAATGGCTGAACGTCGCCGGCGAAAGTAACTGAACGAGAATCACTGCAAAATCTTTGGGAATTCTGAGCTGAGCGTAGCCGCCAAGTGCTTTGCATTTGTACCGCCTGCTGCTGCTCAAATGCGTTTTCCATTGCTCTGCGGTTCTCTGTGTGCTCCCCCAAGGGTCCAAATGCCCCGGCTCTTGTGTGTGTATTGGCTTTTTGGGGGGCCAGCGGTGCGTGCAGTTGGCGTTTATGTCAAATGCAGCATTTCCGTTGCTGCCGCTGCTGCTGCTGTTTATTGTTGGCTTGGTTATCTTGGTGCTGTGTTTTATAACTTGTTGGCTTAAGTTGGCCAGAAAAGGAGCCAAAGGGTTGTGGTTTTTTCGGTTTTCCAGCTTGCAAAGTGTTTGCTTTTGCGGTGGCAAAAGTAATTCTTATTTTTTTTCCTACAACTTTAAGGACTCGGCAAAATATTTACACTCACAGGCAATTAAAGTAACTGCCGTGTTAGCCACTAATTAATTCACACACACACACATTGCAGTGCCAAGTGGCAAGGACAAGTGTGCGGCATAGAAATTCGAGTAGGCCAGAGGTGAGGCTTTTGAAACGGCATAAATGGGATAAGAGTGCTTTTTAAATTTTATAAAAGAAATGACAAAAAACTCGGCTATGAAATTTCTGCTCTCGTTTGTTGGCAATTAAATTTAGCCAATTGATGTCAAATTTCATGCTGGACAGCCTGGCGTATGCGTGATGCTTTGATTGCTGACCATCAGTCTTTGCACTCGAAATTTGTCGAATCATTAAATTTTAATTGGCTTTCATTCAAAAAAAAAAATACCCCAGCCCTGTCTGTGGTTGGCAAAAATGCAAATTCATTAAACACAATTTTGTGTTTTGGCCAACTTTCTGCATTGGCTGGTTGTTCTTTGAAGTTCACAGTTGATTAACTCATAAGCACCACGTTTTCCATGCCCATCTGCTGTGGTTGTGAGTGTGGGGAAATGAAATTTTATTTAGTGGAAAGTTTCTTTGTTGCAGTGGAAATTCCAAATTGCCGGTAGTGTTGCAGATTAATGGCCACTTTCTCCCAAAACTAGAAGCTTTCAGGCTTGAAATTAAAATGCTGGCCGGACCGACCAAAGACCTTCAACCCTCTGTTCCATTAGCCGTGTGCGCTTTCCCTCTCTTTGTGAGCCATGATTGAAATTATTTTCGTGTTCCTTATGGCGGCAGTAACAAAACGGAACGGAAATGCAACAAAAAAGAGCGCCAGGATCTTTTCAAAACAATCCCGCTCGGCAAAGGGAAATGGGCCACAGCACCAGGTTGGCTCTAATAAAGCTCAGGTACGCCGCTGGCTGTTTAGACTTTTTACTTGTTGCATAATATTTCCTCTGTTTTTATTAGTCGCACTCCGCCCGCGGCGCCAGTCGAAGCAATCTGAAGTTTTAATGCCCTTTTCCTTATCGAACGGAGTCCCAAGTTCGTGGGGCTTAAAAACTTTCGCTGTAGTTTTCAAACAGACGGAATTGAAGTGCCCACAGACGGATTGTTTTGGGGGCTGGGAAAACAAAGTTTTTTCGAGGACCATCGTTCGGGTTTATCTCTATTACCTTTGCCTTTTTGTAAAGAGCATTTCCTGGGTCTTCGCGGTTTCTGGGCTGCCCTCCGAACAGCTTAAATCTTCAAATGCTTTTTCAAGTTGATGGCTCAAGTTGCCGGGTCTGCCGGCCATTGCTGCTAGGCCATATTACGTTCCTGGCTAATACAATTTAATGTTTTCAAGGCGCGGGCCACCCACACGGCGCTTGCAGTTCCATTGCAAGGCCAGGCCAGGCCAGGCCAGGGCAGGCCGGGTAAATGCAATTTCCCAGCAAGCTGCCTCTGTCAGCAATCTCTTTAATCAGCCGGTTGGGCCGAACTTCAGAGAACGTCGGGAGGCGAAATCAGTGGGAAACAAGACGGCCAACAACAAGCCTGGCACGTGCGCCCTTAAGGTTGGCCCGGTAGTCGGGAAATTGTTGAAGCATTACGTCTAAATAGTTGGCAAAGAGTTGGCCAACTCGTTGCTTTTTCTGCTGTTGCTGTTGTTGTTGAGTGAAATTGAAATTGCCGGGCATTTGTTAACCGCAGCATAAAAATTTTATGCCCCGGCCTGGCCGCCGTTTGGCAACTTTCATTTCGCTGAGGCCACCGCCTTGGCATCAGGCTTCTCTGCAAATGATTTTTGCATGGCTGATGTTGGGATTTGATTTTAATTTCCAACTAATTCAATTCTGTAAATGGCGAATCAATTAGAGCGAATTCAATTACGATCAACGCAACTCCTCGACCCACACAAGCTTTTCAATTATGAACGGCAAACATTTGGCAATGAAAGTTGCTAATCGAATTCCTGCCCAATGCAGACGAACTCGGCTTTAGTTTATTCAAACAAGTTTCTACAGAACTAACAGCGTTTTTTTTGCCTCGTTCTATCAAAAGAAAAATGGCAGTCAAGGTGAGGGAAGATTGAGAGAGGAGATTTTTTGAGGGCCTGGCCATTGAAATCAGGTTGTGTGATTAATTTGATTCGCTGCGTGTCCGGCAAATGCCCGAATTATACAAATCGAATTGACGGGGACATCATAAAACGAGCAGGCCATGGCTAATTTACGGCTGCATAATAAACTCATTGAATGCAGGAACCAGCACTCCTCAAAGGTCGATAGTTTGATTTAAACACACAGAGCAGAAAAAAGAGAAGCTCTCACAATCTCAGGACGGTCGGCTGTCGGCTGTCGGCTGGGGGAGATGACATTTAGCTGATAAAGAGCATAGAGCCTAAAGTGCCCCACGCACATAGCGTAGAGATTCCAGTGAATTGGGCTGGATACCGAGAAAAATTCCGTTTGAATTTCGGGGCCGCCGCTATAAAAGGGACACAAGTAATTGAATTTCAATCGCAGGACTCCCAGCCGCCGCCCCGGCAAAGTCAACTGCTTGACGCCGAAGCGCACATAAACTGAAACGACAAGCAGCTCGTAATGCTGAATTTTCATATTAAATCCGCTTTTCAGTAGGCGCTCAAAATAAATGCGCATACCCAAAAGACCAGGGTGTGTGTGTGTTCCGTATGTGTAAGTGGTGCGCAACTTTTCGAGTGAGTTGAAAATAATGACAATTTAATTCAGGGTCACTAATTTTTCTGCCACAATGCACACAAACCCGCCAAGGAGCCCAAGTCATTGCTCATACGCCACGTTTACAGTTCAGCTATGAATTCTCCCTCAGTGTTTGGGGGGCGCTAGTTCGTGGGTGTTTGTTTGCTTGTACTTGACTTTTTGAGCTGTTTAATCTAATGTAGCGCAACGTTGACACGCAGGCCCTGGGAGGGTCCTGGTAGCCACTTTTAAACACTTTGAAACTCATTTCCTGGGCTGGAGGGGGAATCTAGTTTAATTTCAGATCAATTTCAGTTCGTTTGCTTCTTACGGTTGCCTAATGAGGAACCCAAATGAGCCGCCCGGCTAATAAACGATAAGCAAAGCTTAGGAACAAACTGAGACTCAAAGCAAAATCGGAACGCAATGGAATCGAACCCAACTGCGTAGAAAAGGCTCCTCTGTGTCTGTGTGTATGTTGGGTATTCCGGACATTAAGCCCCTTGGTTTGCCGGATGTTCCGGTCACACATATGCCCGACTTGTGGCCACTCGAAAATCGGTTGTGCGTGTGTTTGTGTGTGCGGAGGAAAAGGGTCGTTGCGCTTGGCGGAGCCCGGCCATTTTGGCCAAGCATTGCACGTCTGCTTGGCTTTTTTTCCAGGGCTTTTCGACGGGGCGAGCTAATTTGCCAAAACTACTGCGGGTCACAGTTTGATTAATATTAATAGCGCATTTTTCTACAGCCACATCCTCGAGTTTTCCAGGAACCTTTTCGGGCGACAAATGGCTGTGAAAAATTCTGTGTTTACTTTCGTTTGGTCTTTTTTTCTTTTCTTTTCTGCCGTCGGAGTGGCAATTCCGTTTCCGTTCATTTCATTCCGCCTTGGCAATTGCTAATTTGCAATTTTCATGTATCGTCGTCGTCGATTTCAAAAGCTTCTCGTTGCCGTTGCCTAGCCTTTAAGCTCGATGAATTTATTGTTGGCCATGTGCGACCAATGAAAGATCTCCTGACAGGCTTAAAAACACGCTCGACTGGCTCGCTCCCCAGCGGACCGCAGCACCTTTTCGTCTTTGCTTTCATTATAAATACATTTATACGCTACTCATTTGCTTCCGGTCTCGGTTGTCAGCGGCAACGGAAACGTAATCTGCTTGTCATCAACTGCGGCTACCAGTTATCAGTTACGCTTTACTTTTTTTCTTCACATCAGATACGCTTTCCTGGAAAGCATAGAGGTTCAGGCCAAGGAAATTCGTAAACTCTTTCAACTAACTCCGAACCATTATGCCTCTCATAAAAAGAGTATTCTTCTGTCTGTGACTGCGAGGCTTTTGGTGTTTTTCTTTTTCCAACTGCTTATCGACGTAGTTGTTGTTGTCTTGCGTATTTCCGCGGCTTGACTCGGCCCCTGCCGGTTGGTATTGCTTTTCAGTTGCGGCTTGCGTTTGATTTCCTGTTTGTCTCTGACTTATTTTTTCCTCCGTTCGACTGTCCGGCAGCCGCCTCGCCAAGGTATTTACCCAAACGTGGGAATATGTCAAAGGTTGGCGACGCTTGCCTTTTCATTTCGCCTTGAGTTCCATGAGTTTTATTTGGTCTTATTCTTTGTAAGCCGAGAAGCATTATGAAGACTTAGCCGCTGTCATTCCGAGATGCCCGTATGTAAGACGCTTAACTTTAAATTAAATTATTATTTTCTTCTTTTGTTTGGGATGCGAATTTTTATGTGCATTGTGTAGGGTCTACAATTTCTCGAATTAAGCATTTAGGCTTTGGAATATTTGAGCCATCTTCTTTAGCATGCGGGGAAAATATGCGACCGGCAAATAAAATTAACGAGGCGCAAACGCAAAAGCAAAATAGAAGGCCCCCTGCCCGCCGTCCCCCAGACAATTTGCGGGGCTCACATAAATAAATCCAAAGAATCATATTTAAAACGCTCGGCTTTATGCAGCTTTTCCTTCCTTTTTTTTATTTCTTTTTTATATATTTATTTCGTTTTATGGCCGCCGCCCCCGCCTGGGCCTCAATTGAAATGCCATACATTTCAATGATTACGCCGCGCAAATATTCAATCAACTGTTTGTCTGCAGCGTCTCTATGACTCTCATCATCCTTTTTGGGGGAATATCCACCTGCTTCGTTTATTTGCCGGCAAGACAATCATGAACAGCCGCCTGCCTGGGGCGGGATACCTGGACCAGACGATTTCACTTTTATTGTTTTAAATGATCGATTTTGTTGTTGTTTCCGCTGCGGGGCCTTTTTTCCTCTTTGCCTTTCTTTGCTATGCAGCCGGAGTCCCTTTACGTGGACGTAATTTGTTTGCCACTGCTCTGTTTTATGTCCTGGTAACTAACGACCACCGCCCCTGTCCACTCTCGGAACGGCTTTGGCTGAAGCATAATGAGTAGGGAACCCAGAAAACCTATAAAAAGACTTCCAAATACCCTTTAATTCGAAGGTGAAGGGCTGTTAACTCTGAGGAATTGTTGTAGGTCAGGAGAATCGCCGTTTTCAATCGATTTGTAAATCTACTTTTGCTTTCATCTTGAAGGGAGTTTTATTTTACTGATCTGGAATATTTATTTCTCCTTGTTAGAGAGATAAGGTTCGCTCCGATACCAATGAGTTCAGTTTTTAAACTGAGCTTTGGCATGAGATATTTATTTTTGGTTACAACTAATGATAATAGAATGATTGTTTGCAGATAATGTGAACCAATATCTCTCCAGATAGTTGGGCTCTAAATCGTACAGACTGTTGCCCAAATTATGGGATTTTTGTATTTCCTTCTTTTTTCCTTCTTTTATATATGGACTGTATTAATATTTAATTTGTATTTATAATTGAATTCTCCTTCTTACACATTTTCCATATCTTCGCTGCCTCGTTTAATCTACAGAATCAAAAAATAATATTTCCATTAGTTGCCTTTATAGGTAATTGAATTTCTATATATTCAAACTCGCTAAACTCAAACTCCTTAGAATAAAATCATAATCCTCCATTCCGTCAAAGATTCCACTTGATAGACACATTAATAATAGTCTTCCTCCCTTTAATTTTTATAGATTTCTTTAGGACTGCCAGTTTATTTTCTATTCCTTCCTTTCTTATTTCATTTACGGCCCATCGAAGCTCATTTTTTTCCGTCTTCGTGGTTTAAAATGTTAGTTTAATCCATCGACTCTTGGTTTGTTTTATAATTCATTGATTCGTTCTTTTTTACCCCGGACGGCTACTGATTTCTTTGATTTCCTCTGTTCCTGGGAATCTTTTGTTGGTTCTTTTTCAGCGACTTTATTTTCTTCTCCGTCTTCTGCATTTTTCGTTTGTTACCGGCGCCGCTTTGTGGCCAAGGGACTCTTTGCCGACTTGATAGGAAAGATAAAAACAATGGAATATATTTGCGGCAATTTGTTTTTGGGATGCTCGCCGCCTGGCACACGGCCTGCCCACCAAATGACCTGCCTTTTCTCCCTGTGTCGGTGGGCTCGTCACAGCTGCGCTCCATAAATAAAAATAAATACGATACATGGCTTGATTTATATGCCCTAATGAGCTCAGCTCTCTCTCGAGCCTCGCCAGCCTGTCGGAGGATCCGCAAGCAAATCATATAAATGCTGTGCAAATAGCTCACATTGGCGCTTTTTACCTATGCACTTTTGGCCGCTGGCAATTCACACACGCGCACGCAGCAGCCGCAGCGGCCGGCCATTTGGACGGGCCTACTTGGCTGGGTTTTGGGTTCGGCTGGCTCGGCATTATTAGCCGCAGGAGTTTATTTGTTACGTGCTGCTGTCACACACGCCCTGCACGTATCTCTCGAGGACGACAATGAGCATGGCAATGGCCATGGCCATGGCTCCAGGCCATGCCAGCGAGAAGAAACTTCCACCGTCCGCGTGGCCTTGTCTCTCAATTTGGTTTATCGTGCGCTACGTTTGATTTGCTTTTAGTGCGTGCTCATCATCATCAGCATTAACATTAACATGATTGTCGTTGGCGCAGCGGCTGCTGTTCGACAAATATGAGAATAGTAGTCGCCGGATGCTAAAACAAAGGCCCACCGTCGCCGTGGCTCCCCATAATGACACTAATTTGGCATATGCCCGTGAAGCCATTGCCACGCGCGGCACCCTGATGGTCTGGGGGGATTCGTTTTACAGTAAATCCTTTGGGTTAGAGTGGCTGTTAAATTGGGCTTAAGGAAATCTGAATATCTCTTTGGGTCCGTTTCCCGCTGACAATTACTCACGGGCTTTGCTGACGGATGAGGCTAACGCGTTGCGGCTGATTTAACTCTGGCATTTATTAATTAAAACATGTGTTGCCGTGCGGGAGGCCTTATTCTTATTGATTTGTCGTCGCGCATACGCCAGGTGTGCCCGGCTGGAGTAATTGATGGGCTGCCGTTGTTGACCATAGAACAACAGACTGACTCAACGACGCCCACTCGTCCGTCGCCAGATAATGATGGCGCGCCCTTGACCAGCTTCCCCGGGCAAGGAAAAGGGGGAAACTGCCGTGCGGCCCGATAGCAAATGAAGTCACGTACGTCCGATTTTTCTTGTGCTTTTCGGAGGGGCACATATTAAAATACGTGCGTCTCGCTTTTACTATAACTTTCAAGCACACACAACACACGCACACCCAAATTTAGTGCATATACAAAGTAATGTGGGCATGATGAGGCAGCCGGGGCCCGGGCAGCTTTGTTGTTGATTTTGGTTTTATGTTTCTGTGGGCGTGCGTGCATATTTTTGTTTCAATTTCAATGACTGCAAATAACCTTCGCACTTAGTAAATAAAATATAACAAACGCCTCTTAAATTTCCCAACCAGCCAAAGGGTTTTTGGGCTTTCCATTTAAAGTTTTCGAGTTAGTTTATTTTTTTGTCTTTGTTTTCGGACGCTCATTTGCATTTGCCAGAGTCATCGTCATTCTTCGTGGGCTTTGCAGTTGGCAGACAATGGAAATTCCCGGCCCGAATCGGTCTCGGGTTCAACCATGTCTGTTCCACTTTCAAGGAGCGCCCCGGCGGGGTGTCCAGCTCACAACACACAAAAAGGAAACAATGGCCCGGGCCCCGCTGCCAAGAGGCCAATGCACGATCAGCGGAATTTCTGTCGACGGCCAGTCGCCTTCCGTGGCCGTTTGCCCGTTTATTTTTTCTTCTTCCTTTCAGCCATTTTGGCTATGACGTGACCGTGCCAACTTTGTCGCCGTCCCGCTTTGTATGCCGCTGTCATGCGGCTCTTTGAATTGCCTTTTGGGGCCTGCTGCATGCGGTCAAATTGCTTGCGAGTCTGATTGAATTCACATGATATGCCCAATTGCCAAGAGAGAATTGAATAAACGGCCAGACGTCCCAGCCGGCAGCCGCCCGGCGGGACACATTTGCCAGGCTTTAAGCAAATGAAAAGGATTATAAACTTATCACAGCTGGACAAGAGTCGCTTAGTGGTCGCCATCCAGCAGTTCATGACGAGTTGGCGGTAATCCTCCGGGTCATCTATCTTCCCGGGGCCGCCCAGGACAACCCCTTCCTCAGCATGTGCTAAGTCAACTTTGGCCGAGGGCGGGCCACTGGTTTTGCTGTGTTTCGTGTGCGGTTTTCAATTTCATAGTTCATTCGTTTTAAACGCCCCATCAGTCGCCTGGCCAGGTGTGGTTGGTTGGCCTTGCCTGAGTCTGTGGCCGTGTCTGTGTATTAATAGTATTTATTATTTTCTCGTTACACGTTGACTTTTGTGCCGCAATTTCTCAAATGGAGCCCCGCCCTTCGGTGGCCCTGGCAGCGATAACAAGTGACAAGGATAAAGTGCAAGCGGTGTCAACAGCAAAATAGTTGGGGTCTTCCTGGCTGGTCAGCATCTGATTCAGGTGACTGGCGAGCGGCAGTTTTTCTTAATTTCACTTGAGAAAAGAACGCAAAACGAAGAATGCTAGACAAGCTGAGCGCCGGCGATAAAACACAGTCAGTGGCAAGTCGGCGAGTCGGCCACGTTCCCACGGTTGTTTACTTTTTAAATTTAAATTTATTCTCTCGCCACGACATCGGCACCTTGTCCCTGTGCCCTGCCAAGGGTCCCTTCGTGCCAAGTTAATTGCACTCACTGATGAATTGTAGAGCCGTTGGCAAATTAACCCTCATCAGTTTAAGGTCCCAGCAGGAACCCTCGCCAGCTATCATCGTGGTGTCTGCACAAAAGAAACAAAAAAAGACCAACGACTGATAAGCAAAAAACAACCATTTACACAATCCAACACACACACACACACACATGCCCGGCTTTTTACCTGCATATTGTGCGCTCTCATATCTTTGAATTGTTGGGGTTTTTTCGTTGCCCTGTTCATTTGTTTGTTCGTGTGTCGCTTTTGTTTATTCTTTTATTGTTATGGCAAATTTTCTGTTTTGTTGCACGCTCTCAATTTTATGCTAGACTTATCTCACTTTCTATTTCACCGTGTGTGTGTGTGCGGCAGGTGACGATTGTCACAGACCCAAGCAGCGACGCCAGCGGCACTGACAGCCGCAAAAAGTAGGCAATAGAATTTTCAAAACAGCCAACGCCAAGGCCGATGGCTGCGTACTCTTTTTTTCTAAACAAATACTCTTTTGTTGGGCGAGAAAGGGGTTAAATTATATACTTAAAAGTATTTAAAATTATATATTAAAAAGTAGTTTCGATTTTAAACAACCGAAACGGGGCAGATTCTTCTGTATTATTTCTTCTTTTGCGGCAAAACTTCCGCATCATTTGTAATTTGCGCCGGAACAAAAAAGAGCACAGCAACTTGTCTCGACTTAAGTTTGAGTCTCTTCGCTTGCGTGCTGGCCGTTTTTTTATTGACAAAAAAAGCACGAGAAATTTGTGGGCAAAATGCGTGGGCTGCCTCGGCCGAGCGGTTTAACCTTTTGAGTGTTTTAAAAACGAACTATGCTGGCGACAGTTTTTCTCCCACTTTTTCTGGGTGTGGCTCTGCTTCTTCAACATTTTTCCCTGCCTCTCTGTGTGTGTGTGCCAGCACTTGACATTGCTGTCTTTGTTGTTGTTGCTGCTTGCGGTTTGTTAGCTCGCTGCTCGGCTGTGTGTGTGTGATGAAATTCCAGTGTGCAACAATCTCGTACGAAAATTTTGTTATTCAAAACACGACGGATTACCGTTCATTCCGCTTACACACACACACACACGCACACGTAGAGGAGACATGCCTTCGCCAGAGGCGTTGAGCGAGTCAAGGGAATGAGGCGGGCGGCCAGTGGGCGGGACCGCACCTGCAGATTCTGCCTTTTGTCGACTTTTGCGTTGTCACACGGCCGTGGAGAGCCGTGCACGGCGCACATTTGTTAGCCACTAAGCTGCAGAGGGTAGCGCTAAAAGAGACCGAGAGACAGTACTGTGTGCGTGTGTGTGTGTTTGAAGGATAAGAATGTTTATTATGTTTAAGGTACACTCATACAAAAGCGGCCCCGGTGAGCGGGGAAAGCCAAACCACAAAGCAACCACACGTACAAAACTTTAACAGCCTCCACAGGCAACCAGCCGCAGTCCCCTCTCCAGTTCGTTCTGACCACTTTTAGACTTCAAAAACGCCCATTGTCTTGCGTAACTAACTTCAAAATGGCGGCGGCGAGTCGACCGTTCGTTCGCTTGTTGCTGCCCCTTTCCATGCCATTTCGTTCCGCTGGGCCTCGCTGTTTGCGTTGCCTTATTTTATTTCTTTTTATTAAATGCTTCAGGTGGCTACTTAAACACGTTTTCGATTAGAACAGCTGCTGTCATTTGTGAGACGAAATATGAACAGGCCACCGTCGCCGTTTAAAACTCAACTTGTCTTCGTTGCTTTGCTGCTGGCAGTCAGAGTTTTTGTGCGTCTTTTAATAAAGTAAAATTCCTGGAAGTAATAAAAATGTGAAGTGAAGTTTTGTCACAAAAATGAGCTCCACCCAAAGGTGGATAGCCGACACAGTTGATGGCCTTGGGAGTCGCTTCGGTTGGAATGTTAATTAAATTTTATTTTATTTTATTTATTTTACTTTCCCAATCCCCCCGGCGACATTTGACCAGGCGCCGGCTTTAGTTTGAGGCGGGTTTTTTCTTATAAACTTGGAATAAATCAAACCTGATTCTCCGCTTGAGTGAAAGTTTAGAAGTTCCCAATTCTTTTTTATCCCTTGTCCGGGGACGTGGGGCGGCTTCTTTAAAAAATAAATCTCAAAGTGCTTTGCTGTTGTATCATGTTATCTCGGAGGCGACGTGCAGCTGGCACGGCGCTATTAGCAGGATCCTAGCTCGATTCCTGCAGCTAAAAGCAAAGCGTAATAACCGCCGAGCCGCAAATTTCTGGCTTCCCTTGGCCCCCGCCCATAAACCCCGGCGGCTGCCTGGAGCAGGCCTTGTCTTTTCTGCGTGTTGACAGGATATTTACAGGATTTCTATCAATATGCCGGCATTAGCACGTACACGCCCGATGAACGTGAACGTGAGTAATGTCAGAAAACAAAGCCTGGCGGAGGCGTTCAAACGAACCCAACCAAAAGCCCTGCCGAAGGCCTCATGTTCCAGCTTAATTTAATCATATTTTAATAATGAAAGGAGACCGGCCAGCCACTCAGGCCGCTCCCAAAAATAAACACCGAATAGACACTACAGATCTTTATCTGACACTTGAGAGACGCTCCAACTGTTGTTCCTTCCCTGTCTGGACTCTGGACAACAACGACGGCGGGTGGTGGAGTTTTTAATTTATTTATAAACTCATTAATTTTAAATAGTTGAAAGCAGTCGCAGGTGCGAATGGCGGTTGTCAATTCAAAGGCGATGGCAGCGTGACTCACGCGTGAATTCAGCGAACGATTTTCCCAAAAGAAAACGCAAGAGAAAAGAATTTTTAAATCTCTGATTTTTCCTAATTTTCCCCTCCCTCTGGTTGGCTTTGCTCTGCTGAGACTAAGACAAAAAAAATATAAAACAAACAACCACTTTGCCCAGTTGGCAAGAAACAATATTTGGGCTATTTGAAATTTGCTTTTTAGAGCGTCAAGTGGTTGGCCAGAAACAACAACAACAACGACAACCCAACCAGCAACAATTTGGCCACTGGAGGTCCCCAAGTCTCAGCCATAAACCGACCGACCGACCACTCCAAGCTGAAGGCACAGGAAGTCCTCCCCGACAGGGGCAGAGTGTCGGGCAGCCCTGTTGCTTTTTGCTTGGGTGCATTGGGCATAAATTATTAATGATTACTAGCCCGAAATTACAGCTAACTCATTTATTTACCCATTCAGAAATGAAGGCCGATTGCTGGGCGGAGTTTCACTAGAAATATCGACAAGTCCTGCTAATTATTGCCGGTCCGTTCCTGGCTTAATTATTTATTTTGATTGTCGAACTTTGCATTGGCTTGGCGGCGGCTAACAAGTTTAAAATTCATGTGCTCGGGAGCCAAACTAACTTTCCCCGATTCATATTTAATGGGCTCCAGTTTAAATTAGCATTGCCGGCTCACCAAAAATCAAAACGCCATGAATTCAAAATTATTAACAACCGATTCTCGGCTGTCCGCTGTCCTCTTAAATTAGCTCAACTCTAGACAGCCAATTGAGCGTGAGAGCTCCGTCTGTTACTTGTATTTTCTCGTGTCCTTTGTCTGCAATAAATCGAGCACAGAAACCCGTTGATCTATCCGGAGCCGGTGCCGGGGCCAGCCAAGCTCAAATAACATTTATACAATACAATAAACTTGATGGAGGACACAACTGTGGTTGGCTTTTGGCGCCAGTGCGTTGTTTACTTGTCCTTCGATGACATCAGAGAAAGTTTTTTGCTCCTTTTTTGTGGGCACTTTCTCTACCTCTCAGGTGCTGGGTAATTACCTTGAAAAATCGGTAAGCGAGTTGATTTTCCATCAAATCAGTCAATGAATTCGTCATCATTTTAGGTTCCCAATGAAGAAGGATAAATTGGGAGACTTCAACTAAAAATATTAAAGGGAATGGAGAATCTTTCTGCAGAGCATTGAGGCTTCGGTTTGGTTATTTTTGGCGCCTACCCGCGGCATTTGAATTTGAAACTCTTGTGAGAAACTTGAGTCGGCAAACGGCGTCACATTCACCCCCATCAGACGTCAGAGCCTCGGCCGCGCTGCCTTTTTACATTTTGCTCATTTGCCGCACTGACTTTTTGGGTCACATCCTCTGGGAGCAATGCGTCAAAATCAGTGTCAACGCGCAACGGCCATGAGTGTCTTTGTGTGTGTGTGTGTGGGGGTGAGATTGTCTGTGTGTGCGTGTTAAAAAATTAATTTTTGCAGCTATGCAAGGGAACATTACACAGCCAGCCAGCCAAGCAGGCAGGCAGCGAAGAGTAAAGTCGCGCCACTGAGATTGCCATAGAGTAGTTTGCCCGACTGCACATAAAGCATGAAGGTTGGCAATAAATTGTCGAAAAAGAACGTCACGCCAATGTCGTTACCTTGAATGGTGGCTCTCCGAGAAGCTTATCTTCCGGCGCAAACCCGTAATGTCTTCATGAATGCGCCGCCCACGACGGCGACGACGAGGGCTTCCCGCTCGCAGGACTTAAATGGCTGGCAAGCGTTTATCGCGTTTCGCTTAAGCGCCTTACAGCTGGGGGAAGGAGTCTCTAGGGGCGGAGGCGTGTCAGGCCTCTGACAAATATCATAAATAGTTTGAGTTTATTGAAAAAGTTGCCAAGGTTCCTTCAGTTTGTCGCCCCACATCAAAATCAAGCGACGGGCCAACACTTTAACCCCCCGAGGGTAAATGAGTGCATAAATTTTTCTACGATTTCTTTTAATGGCTTTTCGGTTGTGTGTGAAGGGAATTTTTAAAACGATTTTCATTTACATTATTTCGGTGAAACTTCCAGAGACTTTCAGTGATGGAAAAAGTTTATCGTTCTCGAAAACCAGATCCCAGTCAAGGGAAGCATAATTATTCAGTTAACATGTGAGTTATAAAAATTGAAAGATTCATTTTTAATAATGGAAAGATTCCTGCTTTCCTCAGGTTCCCTGAGTCTTTGGTGGGTTAAGACGACCCCGAAAGCAACTGCACTTGGCCGGAGAGATCGTGTGGCGCGGAGTGATTAACGCCTGGCCCATTGGGCTGATGTGGCCGTTGACAGTGTTGCACAAATGGGAAGTTTGCAGGTCGTGCAGATAAATTTAATAGGCGGCCATCACCAGATTCATGGACAGCGGGCGGGCAGGCGGTTCTTTATTTTCCGTTGCATACTTAACAGCGCTTCATAACCATTCGCTGCACTCCACTCTCATTTGGCTGGAGTGCTCAAGGAGGCGCGTGCCTCAAAACACGGCACAAAAAAACCTCAGCCTCGGTTAGAAGCACAAACAACTAGGAAAATCTTAGAACGGGTGGGGGAGAGTTGTTTTATGGGCAACGTTGCCAAACGCGGTTACGTTGATGACTTGAATAATAATCATCATAATAATAACAAGGACATGGCGGGGAACAAAAGCGCACCTGCAGCTCTAGCACCGGCGACTCCTGCCTAACTGCATTTGTGCAAGGCGACAGGACGACAGTCGTCAGCCAACGGCCTCCTCTTCGCTCTTTTTCAAGAGTGTTTAAAGATAAAAACGCAGTTTATCCTCTTTTCAGCGCAACTGTGTGTGTGTGGGTGGATGCTTTTGGGCTTTGAGTGCTGCAGAAAAAAGGATTCCATTCTGTCTATTGGGCGCCGCTTCTTAAGATTCGCGTTTCGTGTGTGTGGGTGCGCCACGCCAACTTCCAATGCTGTTTACGGTTATCTGCCTCCCTGCCTGCCTGTGGGTGTGTGAGTGTGTGTGTGTATTTTTAACCCAGACATGCGCTTGAATACTTTTCAATAGTTCCTCAATGGCCCGCTGCGCCCTCAACTGTGGCCATTGAGTGCCAAGGTTTCTTTTGGTTTTATTTTTGATTCAGAGTTTTTGTTTTGTTGTTCGTGAAAGGACACTGGCAGCCCAGCCCGGCTGGATTTTAATTATTTTACGCGCCAGCTGCATTGATAAAACCAACGGCAAAGGCATCCGAAGAGGGCGGTCTGTTTGCCTGCAGCTGCTGGAATTTTCGGCTAGTGCCTCAATCCCGATTAAGGTGCACGAAATGAGGTGGAAACAAGGCGGCGGCCTGCCAGTAAAGAGTTTGGGAATTTAGTATTTCTTATCCTCGCCCACGAAACGCTCTAAATTGCGAAATCGTGACAAGTTTCGCCCCACAATGCGCCCATTGAGCTGAGCCAAAGAACAAAGAGTTCAATGCCAAGACAACCAAATGATGATGCACTAACCTGCTGCCAGCTGCCGGAGAGCCTCCCAGCCACACCCCCAGCTGGCGGTCCTGTCACGCGATGAATAAAACGGCGTCGACGCTTGGCTGGGTGGGATTTCTAAAAGTCTTTGGATCGCTGGCAAGCAGCAAACTGAAAAGGATGTCAGTTTCATGCTCGCGGCCGCACTTAACATCATTTCGGCTGTGTTCAGGGGAGGCGGCCACTGCAGCTGCAGCACTGGCCACTTCTTTTGTGTGTAAGCAGGGAAACTGCGGCAGAGCAATAACAAAAAAAGAGTAAAACAAATGAGAAGCTGCTCCCGCCCAGACACCGAAAAGGAAATGCTCTTTCTCAGCCTCCAAAAGGGTAACAAGGGAAGCCCTAAAAATCTCTTAAGACTCTGAAGTTTCAACCAAGCGATTGACTATTTTTCTATTTTTTATTTTCCTGAGGTCGCAGCTAATATGCTCTGTGGAATTAAGCGAAAAGAGTGCTGAGTAAAACAAGAACAACATCAAAAGCAGTTGTAGGCAAAAAACAACTACTTTTTACAATGCAACGAGCACAACAAATAGAAAGGGGAAAACTGGCGGGCGGAGGTGGGAATGCATTCGGTTAGCGAAGAGCTTTTGAGTGCTCATAACGCGCATACGCAACGTGGGCCGGGCCGTCGTGTTTGGGTCAGGCTTAAATTTTTAATGAAGCGCTTAAAGCGGCTAGCCAGGCATCCGGCTTCCTCCCACCATCAGCCGAGCCACAGAGCCACCGAGCATTGTAGGTATTAATTGTCCAGCGGCTAAGCGGGCAAAAAAATGTTTTGAGCCAAATTCCTTCTAGAAACCGACACAAAAAAAAAAATGCAAAGCGGACCACACCCAAGCCACAGCCATAAATTTTACAAGGCTCACACACTCACACACCCAGGCAGCCCCAAAAATGTTTGTGGTACTTTGCAAGGAGTGCCAATGAGCGCTGGTTTGCCGGGCGGGGAGGCTGCAGTGTGCCGACTGCAGGTGCAGTTGGCGACAAAGCATTAAACCTTCTCAGGGATCCGCCGCCAGCCGATGAACATTTTCAGTTGCCGGCTTTGTTGTGGCTCCTTTAAGTGCACGTGGGTTACACTCGTTCACGAATATATTTTCTTGTTCAAGGCTGCTTAGCATTTAAAGTGAACCATGAAATATAACACAAAAGAAGCTAACTCGTGCCCGCCATCAGGTGCGGAGGCGGAGGCCAAATGCCAAGGGCCGCTCCATGAGATTCCAATGAAAGGTTAAAAGATTCAAGTTCTTGAAGATTCAATTCCTGTGCTCGAAATTAGTAGCTCAAATTAGGAAGGCAAGGAAGTTCAAATGACTCCAATATATGAATTTTTAGACAGCGATTTTATTCAGTAATTTTGTAAGAGAATTCTTAGGTAACTTCAAAGATTTTTAAAGAGTTTTCTTGCGCGATTTATCGGCCTATAATTCCATGTTTCCTATTTAATTTATTACCCTTAATTAAGTTTTGTTTTCTCACAACTTCCTTAACTTTGTTGCTATTCTATTTCAGTGACTTTTCAAGCCGCCTTCGCGTGTGTTTTGGGGTCGTGTTGTGTGTTCTCTTGCTTACAAATTACAGCAAATAACAAACACCCTCCCTAAAGCAGCCATGCTGGCCAGAGGACCTTGCTTGGGCATTTCTCCCTCCGGCCGAGCATTCAATGCACTTTTGTGGTCCATTGCGCGCGATAAACTTACAAACATAACGAAATTTTTTGGTCAACATTCCCTTAGCGGTGGTGGTGGTGGTGGCGGTGGTTGTAACGACTTTGCTGCCCACATGTGGCTATAATTTAAAGCGTCAAATGAGCAGCCATTCATTGACCATGATGTGCGGCGTTGTCTGCGGGATCTGTTTGTACCTTTGGGCTTTCGGCCAAATGGCATTTCGGACTCTCGGCCGGTGGAACATTTTTTGGGTAACGAATTTTCATGTCGGCAGACAATTTGTGTGGGGACGGCAAGGAAAGTGTTTCTAAAATTTAAGCAAATTTAAAATGGTACTGATCCGCTTTCTGAATTACAAATGGCGAAATATTTTTTGCTGATTGCTCAGCAAAGAAATCCCTCAATTTTGCGTGAAATTGCCTATGAATTTGGAATTCCTTTGATCCCGTTCACTTGCCTCTGCTCGTTGGTATGCCGGTCCAGTTGATGGCCATTGCATTTGTGTGTGATTTCAATGATAAGCTCACCGGGTACCCAAACCCTAGCACAAGTCCATCAGGCCTTTTCGAATTGTGTAGTTCAACTCTCGAAGATGTGCACAAATAATATAAAGTTAACTTTGGACATATTTCAATTGTAAATATTGTCACGAACTCTCTCACACATACAGAGAGAGTCATAAATGCAGGAAGCAAATGCGCTAGGCAAATTTACCTTTGAACACGCTGATAGAATTTCAAAACGAAACCGAAGATGAAACCGAAACTGCGAAAAGTATGCTACGCATTTTGTCAAAAGTGTGCGTGGCCACACGCACACACCCACGCACCCAGGCAGCGTTGTGCGGACCATTTGCCAAATATCCTACAGTAAAAACATGAAAATACAATTCACCAAAAATGAAAAGAGAGAGCGAATGGGTCAACGGAATTTCCCGAATGCAAAATGAAAACAAAACAAACGCACATCACCAGCAAGGGTAAAAGGATTAGAAAAAGGCCACCCAAGCCGAAGTTTAAATACTCTAAGGAGGGAAAACAGAAAGAAGGTCTTTTGGGAAAAAAGACGGGCAGTTAACCAGTTCAAATCGATTCCATGCAAAACAATATTTTGTGGGAGATATTTCTCTGGATTTTCTAGTTTTTTATTTCCAATTGCCACGGTTCTATCTTAAGTGACGGAAAGGGTATAATTAGAGGCGGGGCAAAGAAGCAACAAGGAGACACGAACAGGCAAAACCACAATCGAGACCATTATCAATTACACGCACAGCAGGACATGACGTTGCCAGAAACACGCACACACACACAAGGCAACTGCCACACTGGCAAGCACAGAGGCTCACGGACAGACGGAAAAGGGGATCGGAGCCCAAACGCAACGTATAACGAAATGAAAATACGCATAAAATTGCAATTTACATCAAATTCATTTGCACCCATATGCAAAAATACAGAGCGGGTCCACGAACCACCCACACACACACGCAGAGGGGGCAACCAGGCAGCCAGAGACAAAGAGCCAGGCACATGTAAATGAACAGCTACAAATAAAATTCATTCATACGCATAATGAAAGGCTGTGGTGATGGCGCTGGGGGGGCGGCCAGGACTCAGCCTCGCTTCGCTTCGCTTAGTACAGCTCGGCACACAACCAGTCGCATAAATGTCAAAGTAAACGCAAAAAAGGATAACAAACACGCACACAGACATTCCGAAAACAGCCCAACTGGCCAAAAATAAGGACAACAATGTTTAGAAATAAACAAACAATTGTAGCCAGCAGCCCACTCAGCCGCCCGGCGGTCCAACCGCCCGCCCACCGCACGGACAAGAGCCGAACGCGTACAGCGCTGAGTGCTACTCAAAAGAAAGACAGTGCCACCAGCAGCGGCAGCAGGGCACAGCGTACAAAGAAGGACTCCGAGATTCCTTTTTTTTTTTTTGTTGCGGGGGTCGGATTGAGGGCTTTTTGTTTGCACTGGGAACGGCTCACGCATTCATTGTCGCTGGCAGTTTTATCTCAGCCGGGAATTTCTCACAGACACACGCAGCCTCAGACAAAAACACACGCACACTCGCAGAGTCACAGAGCAAGCGAAATCCACGCCCTGTATGTAAATTATTAGCCAGGCAGTGGCCCCGACTCCTGCGGAGTTTGTGTCAAAAGGCAGCCAGCCAAGTTGGCCCACAGAAAGTCCCACAGCCAAAGACAAAATCCGTCAACGTTTAAGGCGAAATTAAGAGAGCGCCGCCAAAGAGACCAGAGAGTCGGCTGCTTTGCAGAAAGTAAAACGCCCTTTTGCCGCTTCATTGGCATCACAGAGCGCTCGTCAGGTTCTCATAAGAGGAGCCAAAGATCAAAGGGATCGTGGGTTCAGAAATTATAGCCTACATTTTGGGGCATCATAAGAAATTGTCTTTAAAATCTAAAACAAATCTTGAAGTGGGTTTTTTTATATTTCAATCAGCTTTCTAGGGAAATATTAGATGAATTTTCTCTTGCAGAGAGCGAAAGTGGGAGAGACTGCGGGATTTTGTAGCTTTGTGGCGCCACATGCGCAGAGCCGCCAGCATCCGGGCAGACGGGCCACGACGTCAGCGACGCGTCTGCCCGGCTCTGCCCAGCGCGTGGCGGCTCCGAGCAGCGCCAGCAGAAGCAGCTGCGGCGAAAACTCTGCCAGGCAGCAGCGGCCAACAGTAGTTGCCTCAGAGCCCGCGGGTTGAAGAAAACGTACGCATTGAACGAGCACACAGAAACCGTCGCGTGTACTCCCCTCAAAAAAAAGAAAAAGAAAAAAATTAACAAAAAAAAAACAAAAAGTTGAAGAGCAAAAAAAATCTAAACAAAAATGCAAAACTGGGAAAATTGAAACGCAACTTTGCGCGAATTCCGAAGCTGTGAAGAAAATCAAAAATAATTGCCAGCAATTTTTTCCACACTGACTCAACGGCTGGTGGCAGTGCGAGTTGCCCAATCGGAGAGTTTTCCTCGTTGTAGGCGCGTGCAGTGGGCGTGGGTGGTTAACCGGGCTGAGCGAAAGCTCTCCAAACGCCTAAAACAAAAAAATGCCAAACAAATGAATAAACAAATTCGAAAGTTATTAAATTTGTGGCTGCGGCGGCTTCTCATCGCAGTCAAGTCGGCGTCCAGAGAATTCCTGCCACGGTGCTGTTTTTTAAGCAGGGCGTGTGCTGCAACAACAACAGCAACAGCAGCAGCAACAACAACAGCAACAGCATCGACAACGGCAACAGCAATTGGAAAAACTGCGCGGCGATATGAAAACCGCGTGTGCGAAAGCAGCCGCCAGCCAGTGTGAAAGGTGAGGGGCCGGGGTAGAAAAGCGATAGCGTTGAATATAAAATATAAATCTCAACTAAACTAAAACGTCAGAAAGTTAAAGTGTGGAAATTGTCGGTGTCGTTTCGCATTCACTCGCCGCCTTTCACTTCCCCTCTCTCTCGCTCGCTATCTCTTGCTGTCTGTCCTGTCGCTGTGTGTGTGTCGCTTGGCTCAGCTCAGCTCGAATTTCATTTCGTTTCCGGTCCGTCGGTCGGTTGCTCTGTCCCCCCGTCGGTCGAGTCACGCGCCTCTCTGTCTGCGTCTTTATTTTATATATAAATTTTTTTTTTGCCGTTTGCCCGTTTCCCTCCATCGTGTTTTATTTTCTTGTTGGTTGTTGCTGTTCTACCGCTCGTCGTGTGCTGTGTGGCGTTGTTGTCCTCAGACTTTTTGTACAAATTGGTGTCAGCGGCGTGCACACACACACGCACCCACACACACACGCACGCCCATCACGCGCATCCACCAACAGCAAATGTAAGTGTGGCCACCCAAAAAGCAGACTACATTATTTTGCTTAACTGTTGCGCACCAAAAGCCCCGCCACCCCGCCCACTTGCTTATTCTGCTGGTGGGGCGGGAGGCCCACCTGTCTGGCCTGCCGTCGATCTTACCGCCTGCTCGGCTGCCTCTTCCCTATCAGCTTCCGTTACGTCAGTCGGGCTGTCTGCCAGCCTGTCTATCGCATTGCTGGCATCGTTCAACGCCCCGGCGGCTTTTGTATGTGTGGGTTTGTCGGTCGGCCTGTCGGTTGGTCTGTCCAGACATTTGTAAGCTCCATGTTAGGCTCACATTTCAACGGCGGCATCAAATGTGTGCCACACACACACACACGCAGGACCCACTGACACAGAGCGGCAGCCCTTTGCGCTTATTTTCTAATTTTATTATTACCTCAAACGTTTTTCTCGTTTGCTCTAATGAATTCATCCACCTTTTGCTCTGTTTCCCGCCCCACACTATTACAGTGGGTTCGAGTCACGCAGATCATCCATCGAAATACCAAAGGAAGGAAAAGTATTTTTTCCTTTTTCATCCAGCAAAGACTTGAAGCTGAGCAATTAAATGCATTTTGAAAGCCCGAGAATCCCTCCTCGAGAGACAGAACTTTAAGGGCCATAAAAGAGGTCGTTGGGATTTCAGCGTTTCCCTTTTCGCGGTACTAAAAAGAAGAGGAAACATTGAAAAAAACCATCGGTAATTCCTACGCAGAGACAATGTGGCAATGGGAGACCATCACCCAGGTGAATTATAGGCTTTGCCCAGGACAGTGGTGATGGCCGTTTTAATTCCTTTATAAATTTGATTTTATTTCTTTTCGCCGCCCCAAAGAAGCAAAAGGAAAATGCTAAAATCCCACGACCTCTTTTATTGCCGGCATATTAAACTATAGACCCCCACAATGTGCCTGTATGAAAACTTCATACAACCGAATTAATAAACAATGAACGACCCACTGTGCCGCTGTCGTCGTCGCAGCCTGGAAATCGGCCCATTACCCACATACGCCGCCATGTCGGCCCGGCCGGGGAGGAGCTTCCTTTGTTTTGCTTTCGGTTCTACCTTTTTTGCCCTCTGCTTTTTGTGCCTCTCTCACTTGAGGCTCGTTGGTTGTTGTTGTTGTTATTGTTTTAACGTAAATTCCCACTTGTTTAGTTGCCTGGCTGATGGCACCGTTATTCCGGGAACTTTCCCTTTGTCTTGGCTACAAAATTACAGGCAGGCGGCCCGGCCCCTCTGCCTCTTGTGTTCTTGGTGTGTGTGTGTAAATATTTACTTTTTTTGAAGTTGATTTTTGGTCTTTTGTTGGGTCGACCGACCCAGCGCAATATGCTGATGAATCGTTGGCCAAATTGAATATCGAGTGTTTATTTATATTGGCTGGCTGGGCGAGACTCTGGCGGGCGTCTGTAAATAATTCGAAATTGATGTATTATCCATTCAAAGAACTCAAACTCCACTGAGCTGGCAACTCAAGAGTCATTTTCCTAGCTCATCTCGTAATTGTCCTGCCCTCCTCCCAATCCCCCGGCTGTCTAAGTAGTTTGCCAAAGGCAAACAGACTGCCAGTTGGGTTCAAAATTAATCAAGAAGTAAATTTGATGAGGGATCAGCGCCCGCCGACAATTGATGGGTAATTTGGTGAGGGATACTTTTTAAAATGTAACTAGAATGATCGATTTTCCGTCTGTGGCTCGTTGAATTTGAGATGACAAAAGCGGATTTCACCTTCACTGTCCCAAGTGTTGGGGTTGCCACATTTAAGCGCTGCACTTGTGGCATTAACAATTCAATTCACATGGCCCGGCATCCCCAGATGGTTCGACGTCGTCGGTGGTTGGCTGCTCGCTTCAACGCGCAATCAAAATCAACCAAATTGCATTGAATCGTTGGCCCCACCGCGGCAGCCCCATCAACAATCTGCGGAACCGACCAACGTTATTTATAACTGAAAATCTGAGCCAGCAATGCGATTCGATTGCGATTCGTTTCGCCCCCAAATTGCTTTGTCGCTTGCTATAAAATTTATAGCATACTTTGCTGCTGGTCGACTCGCCGCGGAGGACCAACAATGCCAGCGAAATAAACTGCCATCATGCGAATGCAATTGAATTTACAGTTTCCGGGCACGAATTGTCTGCCAGTTGCTTGCTTGCTTGCTTATTTCCGGTTCGTCTAAACGGTTAAGCCAACTCATTAGTTGCGGCTTCAAGGCTCACTCAAGGATCCCCAAATCCGCGCTTTAAATAAAGCTCATGCACTCGGCCGCATTATGCGCCATTTGTACACCAGCCGGCAAGAGGGTCGACGGCTTGAGCCTTTGTTCTCCTTTCGCTCTGGTCATTCAACGGTAGCAGACGTCGCTGCCGCTGCTGCTGGTGCTGTATTGTTGCCGCTGCTGTTGTTTCCTGATGCACTTAGCTGACCCGCTGTGTCTGGCCCGGCCGGGCAGTCCAGCAGCCCGGTTCTTCAACCCCAAATAGCCCCCCGCCCCCTCGCAGTTGTAGGCACTTCTCGTGCCATTTTGTCTGTAGTTGTTGTTGCTGTTGCCGTTGCCGATGCTGTAGTTGTTGATGGACATTTGTTGGCAGCTCTTTTGCCTTCAGTTGGTTGGCTTTTTATGCGCCACAAATGAAAATGCAGACAGACAACGGGCGCCGGCACAGAACTACAGACCCGACGACGAGCAGCAGCAACAACAAAAGCGAGCCAAACGTCGACGACAACGTCTGACGATGACGACGCATTTCTGGGAGACAATGAAACAAAATAAAGTCATCCTGCAGCAGCAGCAGACTTTTCCAATTTCCCTCACTAGCCCGGAATATGCTCTTTTTTTCCCTCATCTCTCAACCATTGAAAATCTCAAGTGGATTCTTTTGTAAGAATTTAAACTGCTTGGGTTCCCCAGAAAAGCAACCGATAAAAGGAAGGAGGTTTAATTCCTAAAATTTTTATATCTTCTTAGATCCTGAATTCTTTTTAACTGGAGAAGAATTTGGCTATCTTCCGCTGCCAAAAAGAGTCTGTCGTTCGGATCTATATATTTTTGGCTGTTTCTGAGGTTGTGACCATTTTGGTCTCTGGGAATCGCTAGTTACTCAAAGTATTCCTTTTTAGAATACCAAATTCTTTACTTAGATTGGAATTTAGTTAATTTAAGCTGTCAAAAAGACCCCGTCCTTAGGATCTGAATATTTCTGGGAGTGTCTGAGGTCATGGGCAGTTTGGTCCCACAAAAGCCTTTCTCATTCAAAGATTTAGTTTTTAGAATCCTCAATTCATTATCTAGATAGGAATTTAGTTATTTTCCGCTACCTAAAAAAAAGTCCAGTGTTCGGATCTAAATATTTCTGGGTGTGCCTGAGGTTATGGGAAATTTCGTCCCAAGGAATTGTTAGTCATTTAAAAATGTACTTTTTAGGATCCTCAATTCTTTACCCAGATAGGAATTTGATTAATCTCTATCTTTTTGGGTTCGTCTGGGATTGTTGGCAGTTTCGTTCCAGAGAATCATTAGTCATTGAATAAGTTTCCCTTTTAAGAACCTTAACTCTTTATTTAGACAGAAATTTAGTTAACTTTCGCAGCCAAAAAAAGAGTCCTTTATAGTTCACTTATAGCCGTCGTACGGATCTATATCTTTTGGGTCTGAAGTTTCTGGCAGTTTGGTCCCTGGGAATCGTTAGTCACTCCCGGTTTTTGGTTCCAGTGTAGGCATTTGAATTATGAGTTGTCGCTGTCAGCGTCGCTGCCGTTGTCGTTGGTTCCAGAAATAAGGGCAGCTCCGCTTTAATTCATAATTATTTTTATGTCAGCGCACTCATTAGAGTGAGTTTTGTTTTAGCCTCCCGTTTGTGCCCGTTGGCCGGGCGACTCCGTTTCGTTTTTTTCTCCCGGCAGCTGCTTTTGTCATTTGCATTTGAATTCATTTTGTCGTTGCACAACTCAACGTGGGCATGTCGACTGTATTTGGGTTTATTTTTTGTCGTTTTAACTGCTCTGGCATTTTATGGTTGGTTGTTTATTTACAGTTGCCTGAAAATATTTTGTGGCAATTTTTTTACGATTTTTGTGGAGCCGGCAAATGACTCAAAAGCCATTGATGTCCTGCCGGTCGGTGGCGGCCGAACGATGTCGGAAATTATTGTAATTATTCGGCATTTAAAGCAGCCAATATTTCTACGTTTTTTTGTGACTGTGAATTTAAATGAGAATGTAATTACACGACGGATTAACAGAGTTTTAAATATGATAATGGATTCCTGAGCAAATTCCGGGGATTCTATAAACACGTTTAGAGACAGAGCAGCAAATTAATTAAAAGTTTATCTGGCTTGGAATTTCACATTTTCGTTTATTTATTGGCAATTTTCTGGATTCGCAATAAAAATAATTCGAGACGGCCATTTGTCATGTATGTAAATCCCTGAATGTCCTTCCATTTAATCAG
Organism: Lissocephala sabroskyi; assembly: GCA_037075105.1. Lineage (NCBI taxonomy): Eukaryota > Metazoa > Arthropoda > Insecta > Diptera > Drosophilidae > Lissocephala > Lissocephala sabroskyi. Next base: position 73,084 of record JBAMCP010000094.1, on the reverse strand, counting down.
AACTCGCATTAGCCAAATGAATTTCTTAACAGGCCCAGCAAAAATCCAAACTGCCTCCCCCGACCCCCGGCCAGCGACGGCTTTCCGCAATTTAACAATTGCACAAAAATATTTAATTTTTCCTTTGGCAATTTGTCAAATGGGCGTGGCAGTGGCAGTCACCAGACATCGGCGTCGGCGACGGCAGCGCTGCTGCATGCAAAGCATAATTCATTAGCGTGGCCAAAACTCAAATAAATTGCCGAGCCCAACCAGCCGAGAAAAACTCGAACCTCTGCACCCAACGAGACCCAAAACGATAGGAAAATTTCTATAATTTACACAAAATTCGTTTCCGCAATCGAACATTTCGCCATAAAACATAGACCACTTCCTTGGGGCCCACGGAGAGGGGAAATAACCTATCTTTCTATGGGCGATATAGGCGGGCATATTCCCATTGATGTCGGCCAGATATGGCAATAATCGGGCGACACACACATGCGACCTTATGGCCCCGACAGCGACAGTGGCAGAAACTGGCGTGCAGATAGGAAGCTTGCCAAAAATGCCAAGCGGAGGAAGAACGGACATGGAGGATGCTCCTGGCACCGACAATTTGGCCACGAACAAGCGATTTGCTCTGGTTTTTTTTTTTGCCTCGTGGTTTGGGCAATTTTGTGTTAATTTTATTTAAGTTGGCGCAGCCGACAGGCACAGTGGACTGCAAGAAGAAAAAGAATAGCCTGGAAATATTTCAATGATTTAGGAATTATTTCCTTTCAAAAATTGCCTATTTTTTTACTAAGAAATCTTTTCAATAAGTGTAAATTGGTCACCGTGAATCAGTTATGATTTAATGAAGTTCCAGACTCTCGCGAAATTCCCTGAGTTCCTCGGTTTATCCCACTGTCTCCGCAAAAATGAATACAAAACCGTAGCATACTTTTTTGGGCACTCGGAAGTGTTGGCTGCTGGCGACTTTTACTTTGGCGAGCCTTTTCAATTGCTAATTTTGTTTCGTTATTAGAATTAATTAAGAAATTAAATTTATGAGTATTATTAATTTAATGCCTTATTTTTCAGCGATGCCAACGTTTAAGACTTGGTACAGAACCTGCCAAAGACTGCAACTCGGAATTGTTTAAACATAACATACCATATTGATAACCAAGTGCTGCCAAGAAACAAACCAAAAAAAATACAAAAAAGGAAACAAATAAATCTTAAACTAGAATAAAAATAGCTAGAGGGACACGAGAAGGACAAGCCAAGACACTTGATCATGGAATTGTTAGACGGCCAATGGCACTAAATCAGCATCAGCATCTGCCTCGCCCTCTGGGGGTCATGTGGCACTGAAGTGCGCCAGCAAGCGACCCACACACACCCACACACGCACACAACCACCACAAGCCACCACAGAGAGAGAAAGAGAGAGAAAGCAAGTCAAAGATCTGAGCAGCCCACGAACAGAGCAGAGCGTTCGTTCGAGCGAGTGCTGCTGTAAAGCGGCACCATAGCTGCCATTAAAATAGACGCCGCAGCGCAACAACAACAACGCTGCCGTCGTCATAATCAACGCCAGCGCCAATACCATCCACATCATCGCCATCGCAGACGACGGCGCAGATTAGCAGCAGCGGCAGTGGGCGATACCAGTGACAGTGGCAGCGGCAGCGGCAGCGACACGTGCCCCTCATCAGCAAGAACGACGGCGTCTGTGGGCCGCTGTGGGTACTTCTGGCCGGCCAGCGACCGTGAATATCAGCTGACTGACAAAAACAACAACCACAACGACACCGACGACGACACAGCAACAACGCCATCGAGTGGCGGCTCATGGCAAAGGTTTGAGCGGCGGCAGCGGCGGTGCCCCAACGCCCGCCTGTCATTTGTAGGCAATGCAACGCTTCGCGCAGCCACGGTGAGTAACCAAAATCGTTTGCCATCCCCCGTCACTCAGTGCTGAAATCAAGGACCCCCTCATTATTTTCATGGCAATTTCGGGCCGTGAGGCTGAGAATCTGTGTAGCGTCCCCAGGTTAATGCACCCTTGTTGGCGCAAAATGTTCATAAAACACAAACAAACACGCCCGTCCCAGAGATGCCATATGAATTTATGATAAGCAGAACGAGAGCCCCGCAGCCGCCGGCGTCTCTACTACCAATGTGAAGGCTGGCTTATAACTAGGCTCAAAAGTTAGACAGTTGGGCAAACAGACAGCGAGCTGATCCCGGGCCGGTTGCCTGGTTCACTTTAAACTTGCTGCCGCTGTGGGGCGGAAAGTCTCAACTCGACTCGGGCTAATGAATTCTACAAAACACACATACGCCCCGTCCGCCGCACTCTCAGCCCCACTGACAGCCATATAATTTCTAATGTGCTGCTTTTATGATGGCAGCGCAGCTCGCTGGGCTCCGCGAAATACACCCACGGGCTCCGGGCGACAATTCGCACGTGCCCGGGCCTATGCGACTCGGAGACTTTTCGCCTCCTCCTTCGGCTGCTGCTCCTGTGTGTAAATTAAAATGCATAAAAGGATAACGGGCCACCCACGCGTCTCTGTGTCGCAGTTATTGTTATTACTGAGGCTGCAGCCGCCCACTTGCCGGCATACAAATGCTGGCTGATTGTACTGCAGGGAAAATTGTGATTTTCGCGCTCATCAACAGCGGCGGCAACTGCACGTGGAAATTCCATGCATAATATAAATTGCATACTATTAGGAGGCCATAAAAAACGGGCAGGCGTGCGGCTCGTCCATAAAACTAGACACATGTAGGTACATTTCTATTTTGTGGCCATGTTGCTGGTTGTCAGCGACAAGCAACAACAAAATTGCCAACAGCACTGACGATATTAAGGGTATTCGGGGGTTTCCTGGATTTTATTTGAAGAGTTGGCTTGGCGGGCGGAAGATTTGTGGGCTGGTTCTTTAATCTTTTTTATGTGCAAGTCGTCGAGACGGTAGGACGGTAGATAAAATTTTATATTCCCTCTCTTTGGTGCCCCGAAGCAGCCTGCTATCTGGGCCGCTGTTGGGTCGTTAGTTCTTGCTTTCGGTTTTATTCGGCCACATATAATTATATTGGATATTATATGTGTCGCCTAATAAAAACCCAGCTCGCTTCTTTTGCGTTTTTATGGCCATTTTGTATTCAACACCCAACAAATTTTCACCATTTCCTTCGTTTTATCTTCCGTCTATACAAGTTCCTTTCCCTTAATAAGTAAGCTGTCTGTGTGTGTGGGAGGACACCTTGGGCAAGTCGTTGCAATTCAATGATTACTGGCAATCAAGTGGAGTGCTGGTGGCCGCCCGCAGGCGAGATTGCAACAATCGCACATCCTTGCGAATCAGAACGACAAAGCAGCAACGATTCGGCCCAGAGGGCAGACTAAGGTGAATTGTATGCCACGCAAGTGATTGCCAATCGAAATTACGTGGCCCTTATGAATCTCCGCTTGGCCCCAATTCAGGCATTGAATATTCCACAGAAGATCAGATCAGATCTGCCTAATAGGTTTTCTCATACATCATATTTGGCGGCGACCAACGCCCCACAAAGTAATGCGGCAGTCTTCTCATGTGACAAATTGTCCAAGGAGAAAAGGCAGAGAGCCAAAAACTTTTTCTTTCTGCTTTCTGCCCGACCAGGCGAAAGGACAAAGTGTTAAATGTTGACATGTCATGACATTCTACCCATCCAGCCCCCAAGAAAAAGGAGGCCCACTGCAGGAAGAAGATTGGTCAACAGCAACTCTTGCCCGGTGCCCGTTGCCCGTTGCCCGGTAATGGCAACTCTGCCTTGGGGCTGGCCAGTGAGCTGGGGCTTACGTGCTGACAGCTGACAAGCGAACCAATGAACTACACACACACACACATCCACGCATAGAGAGCTGGAGTGGGCGCTGTGTGTGTGTGTTTGTCAACTAATATTGTCAACGCAACATTCGACTTGTTATCCCTTCCGCTTGGTTCGGTTGGTTCTGCGCTTAATTTCATTTTGAACGTCATCATGGCCAGCAGCAGGAGGAGCCACGCCCGGCAGCCGGTTTGGTCGGTTTGCTTCGGCCTTCGGCGTTCGCAAATGTCGCCGAGTGTGTCAGTTATTTTTCGCAGAAATTTATTGAAATTGTTTGTCAAATTCCGTTTACTTGTTTTTCCCATTTTGGCCCCAAAATGCGAAAGAACACGACGCACCAAGGACGAGCGACACTTCCGCTGCCCCTGTAGTTGTCGCCTTTTTCTTTCTTTCTCTCTGTTTTTTTTTTTCGGAGGCAGTTAATCCAGCAATGCTGCTGTCGTCCTGGCAAATTCGGGGCTTCCTGGGTCCGCGACTCGCTCGGCTGCGCAGGCCATTAAAACGCTGAAATAATGGTAAAGTTTCCGAGGCAAATTTACAAGTGCTTCGAATAGTTTTTTATGGCCATTCAGGCCGCCCAAATTGCCAGCCTCCTCGCGCTCTTTTCGTCTAATTGAAAGGCTCCTGCGATTCCCTGCAACATTCGCTTGTCAAGCGTCTGTGGATTTCCTAGCAAGTTTGGTTCATTTCTCTTTTTCGACAACACAAATATTCCCAGGGCTTTGAAGTTTTTATTGATGTTGTTTGAATTTGAATGACGTTGTAAAATTATACCGAAAAATATGCATCGCCAGGACAGCACGAACCGCCAGGCGGGTGGCGGTTTGGGTCGAACCCGCAAAACACAAAATGTAAGGAATTTTTCGCTACTTTTTTTTTGGGTATTTGGCATTTTTCGTTTGCCTTTTTTTGCGGGGTCGAGCATTTCTCTGGGAATGGCGTATAAAATGTTTTATACATAAATATTTATGTGTGTATGCGTGTGTGTGTGTGTGTGGTGAGTCATGCGTGATATTCGTTCGCCTCCTGGCGTTGGGGAGCTTAACTTTGGCCAACTGTCATAGATGTATGAATTGGGTTAGCGGACGGACGAGTTGGGAAAAATTCTTCCAATTCACTTAGACAAAGGCGGGGAATTTTCAAAAGTTGCGCTCCCGCCAATTAGACTGAAAAAAAACCCGAATACACATTCACCTTTCAGCTTCGCACTGCTCAATTTTCCGTTCAATCTTCCTTATTCACAAATTAAGTGGCCTTCGGCGGGAAAAGGCTGCAGACCCGGAGACCCGAAGCCATAAGATGTGCGCTCCCTCTCCCACCCCGAAAAAAAGAACGCAGAGAGAAAAACGGAAACCGGAGCTAAATCAGGAAATGTTTTTTGTCAACTTAGGCAAATCAAGTGTAGCACAGAAAAAATACCCTCCACACACACACTCGGGCGCCAAATGAATGGGTGTAGAGGAGGAGAAAATCCCAGCACTAAGACGCACTTGTGCCCTGCTTATTTACACAAGCCGAGCGGCAGTCTGGCCTGCCAGATAGCATGCATGAATCTGGGCCCAATCATGGCAATGGCTGCGCTGGGGCGGGCGGGCAACAGGGCGGATGTGAATATATCATACTCAGGGACTGGCATTGCCGGGGCTATTAGAGGCTCAAGACGCTTTCACTCAACACTTTTTTAGGTGGAAATGACGGAGGGAAAGCCGGAGAAAAGCGAGGCTGGTAAAAAGGACGATGGAACGGTTTTTTTCTTTCAAATTTTCATAGGAATTCATTTCTGTTTTTTGTGCTTGCCTTTGTCTCTCCTGCCCGCTGTGATTTAACAGGCCGCGCCAGAAGAAAAATTGAATTTCCTTTGGCACCTTTTGCCTTTTTTCGCAGCTGGTCGATGGGTCATTTCGCGAAAAAAGAACGCCCGGGAATAAATGAATATGAAAATGTCGACTGCCAGGTGCGAGAATTGTTGACATCCCACCACCGCCAACAACTTCAAAGTGTAAGTCGAATCCCCAACTCCCCAACCCAGCAGTCCTGCCACCAACAGTGCAAAGTAATTTCCGAAATATTGTGTGTAGACCCACACACACAGCCAGAGAGAACCCGCAAGTTATACAGACATTCGTATCAGAAACCGCTATTGCCTTCAGCCTGAGCTTCGTCGGTCCGCTCCCAATCCGCCACAGACCTGACCTCAGGCAGAGGCGGCAACCCTTTGCCCGCCCGCCCGGCTGATATAGACAAGCCGAAACCACTTTAATTTCCTTGACTCTGGGGTGTTTGGAACCCTCGTTATATATAAAATATAACTTGTGCCCTTTTCCTTAGCCAGCGAGCGGCATGGGAAGTTGTGAAAGTGTTGAAAGTGTATTTCCCGGGCTCTCTCGGTGGGTTGTTCATGATATTTGACTATGCGGCTGGCCGGTTTGGCTTTGGCTTTCAAAGCCGAGCGGGCGGGTGGCCAGGGGGCGGCCGCATTTTGTCGTCCATTTGGCAATTGCTATGATTTCCACTTTGACGGCGGGCGGGCGTTGCTGAGACCCAACAATTTAAAGTGTGTTTAATTTAAATGTCCGCAGAAAAGGGTGGAAAACTGTAATGAGTCGTCGTGGGCGGGGCCACAACTTTCTGGCCATCAATTACCTTGAGCAAAGTTTAGTTTAGTTTCATGTGGCGTGGCCTGTCTGGCCGACAGGAAGCTAAGCTGTCAGCTGTCCGTAGGAGGCCGGGGATTCAGTGATAGGCTCGTTTAGTGGTCCCATCGACTGAGCGTCTTGCAAACCCAATTTTGGTGACTGCGGTTGCCTGATCGATCGATAATCCAGCAGCAGCCCTGCCCACATTTCGTATTCCGCATGTAAGCCGAATAATGTGATTCTTATTGTAATCACATGAATATATTTCCACCCCGAAGGCAGTTCAATTCAGTGGCTTTTTCCTGCGCACTCGTTGACTTTTTGCATTTTTAATGTACACAATCGCCAGGCGTGTGTGTGTGTGAGGTGTTCAATAATTTCCGCCACGGCTTTTTGAGTTGGGTTGGCAAAAAAAAGCAACTCTAGAAGGCTCCTTTGTGTTTGGTGGGGCGGCGAACCCTTAAATCTCATCCAGCTTTTCGCTTACGTGTCGCCGTCGTGGCTGTGCGCATTTCTGCAACGATTCGCCGCCTAACAAACCGGAAGGAAGTTACTTTTAAAACGCTGCCAGGTAGCCGCAGAACAGGCAGTCGTCCCCAGCCAGCAGTTTATTACGTTGCACGCGCGAATTGCAACGTTTCCAGTCAACGAACCGAAATTGCTTTGCCGCGGGCGGCGGCGGCATTGGCAGCCTTCTTTCCACAACCAAACTACGAGTAAATGTAGCGAATTTGCCAACGAACGGGCAATTGGCAAATGCTTGACTGGCTGCTTGGCAATTAATCACGTGCCTTAAAGTTGCCAGTCCTTCGATCGGACAGCTGGACATGTTTACTATTTGATTGGCTTAAGCTGCTCATTGCTGCCATACCCGAATCAATTTGGCCAGCCAGCCTCCCCCGATCGTCTATAAATAACGTCCGGCGGGTTGGGTTGGGGCATAATAGTAAATTCGTTATTCTTATTTCTTTGAGGCAGCGGTGTGTCGGTGTCGGTCCGTCTCTGTGTCTGGCTGGCTGTCTAGTTATTGATGTTTTCATTACGTATACGCCACGTGCTCTGGCCACCATAGAGAAAAACACAATGCACGGACGATGTCTGCCGGTGGAACGGAAATCGGTGTACGTACCGGCGGCTGCCAGAACCGAAATGAACTTGAAATCGATTTGTTGCTACTGCCCGGCCATAAATCCACAAAATTCTTTTCTCTCTGGCAGTTCAGTTGGTCGGGCGTGGGGCATTGGGCGACGGCATTGTTGTTTTCCGTTTGGCAAGCGAAAAATATTTATGCGCAGTCACTGGGGCGTCATTGAAGTCGTTATATAGACACAAATCTGGCCGCATGGTCGGCTTAGTGGGGCCAAAAATTTGAATTTAATTAAAGCCTTGGCCATTTCTGCCAACTGCCAGAGCCAATTAATGGCCATTCCAACGACAACCAAGGGGCCTGCCTGCCTCCGAGAAGTGGAACTGCCAACGCCAACGAATCTGTGTCGAGTGCCTTGTATGGACAACAGTTAAATAAAATATACGACCATATATGTATATATATGTAATACATATGTAAAATATTCGCGTTCACATAGCAAAGAGTCGAGAGTCCATCATCAAAGGCGGGGAGTGAAATTCACACAGACAAGTGCTTGAGATGAAAGCGACCGCGAGGCAGGGCGGCCAAATCGGTTGTTGGTATTCCACGGGGCCCATTCAAAGTTTCTATATTTTTTTTTTGGGAGATTTTTCGTGTTTGCCTCATAAAATCGCTGAAAAATGCCCGAGTTTACATTTTTATTTGGCTAAAACCAAAAGATGTTTGCTGCCCTCGAAAGTATGCAATGGAAATTGCGTATTAATTTAATTTTCTGCTTGTTGGGAGTTGCTAACCGCACAGCTACCTTCCCATCCACCCACACACACACGCACAGCACATAAAACTTTGTAGTTGATGTTGACATGCCGCAGTGTGCGTGTGTGTGTGCCCACACGGCAATACGACAAAGCCAAATTGTAGTAGTTTGGGTTGTGCGGCCATTAGCTTCTCTTTTTTACTGCGTCCGCGTCGAAAAATGAAAAGCCAGCCAGCCAGGCATCACCGCCAGCCATCTAGCCGTCCAGGGAGTCAGTCAGGCAAGCGTAAGCAATGGCAAAATGTCAGCGTAAAACTGTAATTTATGTGCATGTGTGTATGCGTGTGTGCTTCTTCTTTTCTCCCTTTTTTTATGTGCATTTTATTTCGTTGTTGCCTTTTGATGTCGGCGGCGGCGTCTCTACCTTCGGGAGGTTTTAGTGGCGCTGCCGTGGGCCCATAACCGTAACCAGGCGGCCATCAATCAATTCATTGACTGCGCTTTTCCAGCATAAACCAATCGCGGCCCACAGAAGTCGCATCTTTGTTATGGCGCACAAAACTACAACAATAGAAGCCCCGCTTTCGGCGGCCGGGGCAGGCATTTGTAATAAAATGTTAAGCCTGATATTTGGGCCCCCGGTCCCCCACCACCCCAGGCAATGCAACACCTTTTGGCAATCGCTGTAGTTTTATGTGTCAACCCACAGGCCGGCCTAGTCGGGGGCATAAAGAATGGCCGTCTGTCAGGCATGTGTCAGCATTCCCTGTGGTTTAATAGCTGTCAAGGTTACAACGGAGCTGGCCTGGCTAACTGATTCCGATCGGACGAGGCCCTCGAAACGGAAGATGAAAAATGAAAATGAACGTTGGCGAAATATCAGCCCCGCTGGAATTTCACCATCAAGGTGGTGGTTCTTTTGAATTTCCAAACTTAATACAGATTCCCCACAGGAATCCTATGCGACAGTTGATTGACTGAGCGGTTTAACTACTCAACCAAAAGCTTGGACGTGGCTGGGTCAGCAACGTAGAGGGAGCGACATTTTTCGATATGAATTTATTAAGGAGAAGATCGGAGACTATTTCCTCACTTGGGGAACTTCAGGTTTTTCCTTCTCTTAGTCACTTTTTATGGGCCTTTGAAGAGGTTTTAAAACGGCCTTTCGCTAGCGGCAGAGGTCATTGCAGCCTTGAGGAGAGGAAGAGAAAAAACTTACTGCTTACCCCAGATTTTTGTGGGTTTTTTTGCCTTCCCCTTTCGGAGGACATTTGATTTCTTTTTCTCGCAGTTTTTATGAATATTTTCTTGTAGCTATTTCCCTTTTTTTCTCAGCCGAGGGATCTTGTAGTTAGTAGTTTGCTATCATAAATATTACGTCTGTTCGTTGACGGCAGCTTAGAAGATTTATGTGGCCAGTCAAGGGCTGAAGGGGGGCGGCTGTCAGTTCGCTTGGTGTTGGCCGAATGCGACATAACTTTGATTGAACTGGGCAGCTGTCCGGCCACCACATTTATAGTTTTGAGTTCCACTTAATGGAAAAGGCGGCGCCAGATGACATAAGAGATCATAAAATCTAATATGCAAACTGACAACTTAAGTAAGCGCATAAACGAAGCATAGAACTTCTTACGTATATAATTACATACAGCCACACACAGCATGGCAATGACAAGTTAATCATTTATTCACGCTGACATGTCATTACTCAAGTATTTATTTACTTTTTGACGTGCAAAACCAACAGCAGCCGCGCCCTTTCGCCAACTTTCGGCTAAGAGAACTTGAACATAATAACCGAGAGCGACTGCGGTGGGCAAAGCTTAAGACATTTCGTACTTAATTATTAGGAGGAATTGGAATAGTTGCTTTGGTGTTCGATTTGCTGGGGGCGCCCTGAAAAGTATGCTATGAATTTCGCTTTGAAATTTCCTGCGGGCTTTGGCATTGTCAAAAATTCTTATAGAATCTAAAATATTTTATGGTATTTTACTAGCCCCAAAAAAAGAAGAAATACCAATCAACGTGGCCGTCAGCCCAACTCACGCTGCTTATCGTTGGGTTTGTGATTTGCTTTCAACTTTTCTTCGGGTTGCCTGTCGTTGTTGTCAGGGATTTTTCTTTTCTTCGCTTTCCCTGTTGTTGTTGTTATTGCATTCATTTCGTTGGTGTTTTGTGTACAACCAAAAAAAAAAAAAAAAGAAAGCAACATAAAACACGTTCCACAAAAGCCGGCCCGAGACAAAGGCAAGTGGCCAAGGGAGCAACAGTGGCAGCGGCGGCATCTCCACCAAGCTTGAGTTCATAAGAACGGACACGGACCCCGGACACGGACACGGACACCGACACGGACATCAAGGCGGGGCATCCCTTTTCAAGCGGCCCACTGACAAGCGGAGAGGGCGTGCGCCGCGTTGCCCCGACCGCCCGGCGAGCGCGGCTCAATTATATAAATTTTTATGGGCCAGCCAAATTTATGCGCGCGTTCGTTTCCCTTGTTTACACACGGCAAGTTGGCCGAAGAGGGTTAAGAACCGCTGTCGGGGCAGTCGTGTTTTTCTTCTCCTAGTTATTAATAGTTTTTCCCGGCCAGACGCATAAACAATTTCCCTGGCGTTTGAATACATTGAAGGACAAAAAAACACAGCCGCCCTCAGCCGATCATAAATTTTCAATATTGACTTTCTAACTTGCCCCCAGCATATGTCGATTATATAAAAGTCCGAGGTCTGATGAATAATTTGAGGAAAGAATCGCATAAAGCTAATTAATTTTCATGAACATGAACATGAAATTTAATTTCCACACACACAAAATGTGTCGCCTTTTTCTGCATATTTATTACGCCATTTTATGACCACACACACACGGTGATGGTGGAGGAATCTGAAGTCCAATTTTAATGGCTACTTCACATGCAAATAAAAGCGAAACGAAACAAAACACAAAAGGCAAAAGCCTTTTGCTTATTTCATTAATTAATGTGTATGATTATCAGCCCCGTCTGCCCGGCGAGCGTCGGTCCATTCACCTGGAAGTAAAACTGTTTGAATTCTTGCCCGTCCGTCCCGCTTCCGGTGGATCCTTGCCGGTGGCAAAGACCAACAACAGAAACTTTCATAATTAGTTTTGTATGTTTGTGTTTGGCGCTGTGGGTGGGCGGCGTGGGCGCATAAATTTCGCACACTTTCGCACTAAACAAATCAGACTATGATTGCGCAAATGAACGAGGACGGCGAAGCTGGTGACCCGTGGCCGGGGGAGATTTATTAAAGTCCTGGCATACATTATTGCCGAGAGGACCGTTCGTTATAAAGAATTACGGGCCTTGCGGCGGGCAGTTCAGGTGAATTATGTTCCCGTCTCTTGTATGTGGCAGTAAATTGAATTGAAAACCGGAAAGTCCTCCCGCCGTTTCCTTTATGCTAATCTATGCAGTAGCCCGGCAGGATCAAAGCCAGGAACGTCACAAATTCGTCACAGGAAAAATAAACAGTTTTTTCTTATAATTATGCGCAGGTGGGAAGTCCTTAAATTTCTTCTCGCTGCCTCGCTTTTTATCTCCTCGCGCAGCTGGGCGGGTCGCTTGGTCTCTAATTCGGTTTGGCTCTTCGGCATTGTTTAAAATTCAATTAAGATATCCCCGCCCCGGCCGCCCACACGCATTATTATTTTTATGATAATTAGCTGAGCGCTTTTTTCTGGGTATCCTTCAAAAATGTTTTCGCTGTCGACAAAAGTTTCCGTTTTTTTCTTTTCTGGTTTAGTTTGTCTGCCAGTGGAAGAGGCAAAGTTTCCCAGGGATTGCCAGTGACGGGCACTGGACTTATGCAACGCCCAGGCCATTGCTCAGTCTTGAAACTTTGGCGGTAACTTTGGGGGGGATTTTGGGATAGTTTAATCCGTTGTCCCTGGGCCGGCGCCCCCGCAAAGTCTCCGACTTAATTGGCTCTAAACCGAAATCAATTTATGCGGGCTGGAGTGACGCACCCGCCGTGTCAGATCGACTGACAAGCGCCTTAAACTTGGCCACTTGAAGGCCTTGGCAGGGCGATTATTTCTAGCCGAGATTGCCGCGGAATAAAAGACAAGAAGTCGAGTGAATAAGAAATTATTTACCACTTGCTTGACCCTTTTGGAGGAGAAACTTTGAATGGGCGCGGTGTCCTTTTAGCCTCTTGTGAATGCAATTCTTCTGGGCGCTCTCATTTTTGTGATTTTTGTGTTGGAATTTTTATGAAATTATTTTGCGCTTCTAAACTTTTCGCCGGGCCGAATGAAATATTTTGATTTGCTGCCGCCTGTGGCAAAAGTTCGTTAAAATATTCATAATTACTGGGCGTGTGATGCGGCGTCGACCAGCGCCCGGGCGGACGGGGCCCAAAGTTGCCAAGAAAACAGAAATTGCGCCACTTAATGAGCGAGGGTGAAACTTTGGCGAAAACTTTCGCTCGACGAAGAGCGAAATGTGTGAAACCAAAGATGCCAGCAGGTCCGGGGAGGCAAAGGCGTTGGCGGTCCAACGATTGACGTAAAAGTCCTGCCAGCCAGCCGGACGGGTGCCCGGCCCGACGGTTTTCGGCCAACTTGGGCACGTTTAAAATAATTACGAATTTATTTAAGCTCCTTTACGGCAAAAAAATAATTTACAATCGTGGCCCACATCGAGGGTTGGCCAGCCCAAACAAAGTTTTTCGGTTCTTCTCGTTTTCTTTGACTTCTTTGCCGCTGTGAAACTTTAACTCGTCATTTTCGGAGCCTAGACAAAATGAATTTATGCTTATGTCATAGATTTGCAAATTTACACGCCGCTGAACAACAGAGAAAACTTCGCCGCCTCGTCTCCCAGGGGCCCGGGCGCGGCGGTCGCCCGGCAAAGTTTTCCAAAACATTTTGCCAACGGAGCACAAAAAAAACCCAGGGACTTGTCACCCACACGACAGTCACTCTCGCCCGGCCACGCAATTATCGTGGCAGAACTACAAATGTACAGAAATCTCGGACCGGCAAGACCTCCGATTCGTGGGGTCGTCCTTTGTGTTTGCTCTGCTCCGTGCGTGTGGGCAAAGGGCTTATAAATAAGTTATATAAACGTAATGGCGGCGCGGAGAATGGAAAGGGAAACACTTGGGAAAAGTTCGAACCGAAATAACCATCACTCCCACTCAACGTGGAGATTCGGGAATGAAAGAGGCTTACGATATTTTAAAATTTGACTCCCACAAAGTCCTAAAAGACTGCTGGCTGATGTGGGTTGTGTATTTGTGGAATTCCGTGTGAAATAAGTGAAATAACCAAAGTGAAAATCATTCAGCAGAAAAACGAAATGCGAGAGTCCCTAACCAAACAAAACCGAGCCGGGCAGGCAGGCAGGCAAACATCGAAAAACACTCGACGGCTTGGGCATTTATTATTTACAATATTTATTTTAATTTTACACTTGACTTTTTTTGTGCGGCGTTGGCGCCAAAAAATGTGCCCTGAATGGGTCGATTGGCGCCCAAAGGGTTAAGGCCTCTCACATGTAGCGGCCAATGAAATTAAAATTTATGGCACGAACCGATTGAAGAGCCTGCCCAGGGACAACGAATGCTTCCTTAAAGTTGGGCCAGTCAGCCGGGAAGTGGCACATAAACCGAGCCTAATTGCAGTTTTGAAGCAGCCCAAAGTGCCTCTGTGTGTATGGTGAGCAATTAGCCATTGGCAAGCAAAGACGAGGAATCAAAGTCCTTCACCCGCGGCCAGCCCACAGCCCTTCAGGGCTTTGCGCATATCGATTTGCAATTAAGAACAGCACTGCTGTTCAAAAGTTGTAAAAAGGGTAGTAGTATTTCTTTTATATACCCCAGCGAGCAGTGTTCGACAAGGCGGCTGGCGGGTCGGGGCGGCGTTGGCTGGCTCTTCATGCAATTGGATTTAATGATGCGCGAACTATTAAGCGTATTAAAAGCGCTTTTTGTGCTCGCCGCTCACCGCCCCGGGCAGCTGACGGCGAATCTGGCAAACATTTATTACCTTTGACACGACCCATTAAATAATTTAAAAAAACGAGAAAAACGCCAACGAACGAAAGTTGCCAGCCAGCCAGCCAGGCTTTGCCGTCGGCGTTAATGCCGCTCAAAATGGAATGCCAAATGCAATTAAAATTTTTCTCGGCTCTTTGTCGTGGCTTACAGCCCGAGCTTACCTACGACATGTGGCCGCCAGATCCAATAAACCTAACGGAGAAAGCTTTACGTTCAACGGCGACGCATGAAATTCAATTACTTTGCGCGCAAAAAAGTATGCTACGAAAAATAGCAAAGTCGCTTGCATTTAACCTTTCGATTTGCTTTGACTAGAGCGATAGAGAAATGGATGGAAATAGAACAGAAGATGGTAGATACAAGGAATTTGTAAATTTAATTTAAAACACATCAGACGTGGCGGCAACAGACCGGCCGACACAGACGAGAGCAGCTGAATTAACTGCCAGACAAAACAGCAAACGAAATAGAACAAGAGACCGAACACACAGGACACCAAGGGAAAGAGGGAGCTTCTCTTTAACTTGACATATGACATTTAATTTACCGTCCGCCTAGCCGGGCCGCTTTCCGGCCTTTTCACCTATTCCGTCTTGGGGGTTGGCCCAGTGCCAAAAGCATTTGCTCTCCGCATTCATTAATTTTCATTTTCATAAAAAGCAGGCGGGCAGACAGACAGACAATGAGCAGGGCTGGCGCCACTGCACTCGACTCTGGGCCGCGCGTAATGACGGCAACTCTCTGGCTAATAAAATATTTTATGCGAAGCTTAGCCGCCACATCAAAAAGCCTGAGCTCTTTGCAGCTGTGACAACGCCCCAAAAGAGCCCCGACGGCCGCTCCCCCCGCCCATTGGCGTTATTAACAGTCAGGCAAAAATAGCAGCCATGGCAGCCAAACAAAAACCAAAAGTATAAAGTTCCCCCCGCCACTCACACACGCTTAGACACCGCAGACACTCGAACATTCACTTCACCGTTAGATTTTATGACAAAAAGCAAAAGCAACAGCGTCCGCCCGACCGTGCGACCGCCCAGCGGGGCTGCCCAGTTGTGGCCACAACGTCCTGGCCCCGGCACGTGGGGGGCAGATGGCCTGACAATGACAGCAACTGGGCAATTTTCTTGGCTGCTCCCCCCCTCGCGTTCGCGGGCTCACTTTTTGGTCAAGTGCACACACACACGGCCACACGGTATATATTTTTATGTCGTGATAATGGAACAACATGCGGTTTTAGTTTGCTCACTTCTAGCCCGCCCCCGAGCGTGGCCGTTGACCAGGTGAATTTGGTGTTGGTCTTTCTATTTTTGTTTTTGCCAAATGTCTGTCAGGATTTTAGTTTTTTGGAGTGGCAGCTGCTGCTGCCCGTAAGTTCCACTCGGCACGGATCTTTTCATTTCCGTCAACGCCGGTCTGCAGTTTCTGGTCAGCTGACATGCAGCTTCCCAGTTTTTTCTTTTAATTAAAATTCTCTATATGTTTTTTGCATATTTAGCATTTTAATGGACGACCCATTCAGCCAAGAGAGCAGCCCAGCACGCGCCGCCATTTCATTCAATTTCTCTCTCGAAATTAAAGCCGCTTAACCAACTCAAGTGCCTTATTTGTTTTCACACCCATTGAAGCCCGGGCAAGGGGCGTGGCATTTGTCTATATTAGCAAATCTGTTAACATTCAATTCGAATTCATTGTCTTTCAATTTCCCCTGCCCATTGAATCGTGCAAATAATGCAACTAAATTGAGAAACAGACTCAACTCCCGCCCTGCATTCCATTACACACACAAGCACACCCAACCACACACACAATGGTGATTGAAAATGCAAAACATATAAGCGGATTAGAAGTGCACAATGGCAAATGGATAAACGGCCGGCGCATTCCCTTTGTTGTTTGCTGCTCATCAAATATTTAAATTGTATCAAAATATTTGGCAAATTTTAGTGCCTGCTCGATCAGAACGGAGACTCTGTAATGTCCTCCATAAACATTGTCCGCCTAATTATCCCACGGACAATGAAGACCCCAAAGCAATCTCTATTTATCGTTTCAGGTGAGTTTTGTGCCGTGGCGCAATGCGGCGCTCACTTGGCCAGGACCACTGCGTCATTTTATCTATCAATTTTATAGGTTTTCCATTTTCCATTCTATTTTTGCAACAAACCGGCACACACATCGAATAATTGAATGCACTCTGTCGAGTCGCTGGTCTTTGATTTCCAGCCAGCTCGATGGATGCTATTAGCGCAGGCAAACTACAATCGTCCTCGCCGTCTGGCAGGAGGTGGCGGTTGTCCTTTGTCTCAGTCTCAGTGCGTGTGTTTGGCCAAGTGCTCGACGTGCTGGAGCGGCGGCTGCTGCTGTTCCTGTGTCAATAGTTGGCATACATTACAGCCATTTGATTTGGCTTTCTCTGGCTGCTGTTGGAATTGAAATTGAAAATCGAATTGCCAGCTGTCTGACTCTGATTGACAATCCATTGGATTTGCATTAAATAATCGAGTGGCGGCAGGCGTTTCTACTTTTTAGCCATTAGTTTCCTTTCCAGCACCACAAATTACACTCTCCCCCGAAAAAAAAACCCAAGAAGGATATTCCGTTATGTTTGTATTAAATCAAGTCGTCAATCGATTGCATCAATAACCGGCGAGAACGACGATCTGGCCAATTTTCGTAACGAATTTCATTCTGTCTGCCAACTTATATAATAATTTATTTCCCAGCCCTTAGGCTTGTCGTTTTTCTGGCTCTCTGTCTGTCTGTGGGTTCAGTCGAATTCGTTGTTGGGTTTGTGGATATTTGCGTAATCGATTTTGTTGTTCGCCATTCACAACTCCTTCTGTGGGTGTTTGTATTTATTCACTGCAGTATTTTGTTTATTCAGAATTTGTGTCCCCCGCACGGTGGCCGAAAGCTGTGAAACAAAGATCTTAAAATTTATTTATATTTTTGAATACTTAACTAATTTTAATGTATTTCATTTAAGAGTTCTCTTGAGTTCCTTCGGTTGTTCTGTCATCTGCGAACCACTGTGCCTGTTGGGCTTCCATTCTGTGAATTGCCGTGTTTACATATTTGCCTTCAGTCCCGCATGCATATGACTGCGTTTGTATTTGTTGTCCATGTGTGTGTGGATCATCCAGTTAGACCGCAGTTGCATATCAGCAAACTGAATCCTTTTCAAGAGCTGGCTGGTTTTTTGCTGTGCCTTCGTTCCCAGCGGAGCTGTTTGCCAGCCAGCTGGAGAAACATAGAGACTATTTGAATAATTCATGCGTAAAAATGCATAAGTCACTGGATTGTGTGGCCTGTTGAAATGGCCGAGGTTTTTCGGTGTTGAGTTCTCGATTTCGATTCGGTTGGGCGGGAAGGCGAGGCCGGTTTTCGGTTTTGCTTTTAAACGGCTGTCAGAGGCAAAAATTCTCCAGAAAATATATATACGTATGCATTTCCAATGATTGCATAAGCAAAAATGCAATTTGAATGCCGGAAGCCATGAATACGTTGATAACCGGCCAGCAAATGATAAAATGATGAAATGCGAGTCGAAAGCAAAAAGTTATTTCAATTTTCTATCAGCAAATCAAAAGAGAAATTCCACTTTTTTTTATTGTTCTCGGTGTAATGAAACTCACACCAAATGCAATTTCATTTGCGGACGGAAACTTAATTGCAAATTGTATCAAATAATTTGCATAGGAGGCCTCAAAAGGACCTCAGCGAAGGGCGGGACACGCAGTCTTGTCTGTTAAATGCGGCTGAATATTTTATTCGAAATCCGCCTCTCATCTTCTTTTTTGCTGGTCTTTTTCCATTTCGATTGCAATTTCATTTTAAATGCCACAAGGACATACATACAGCTAGCAGATGTGTGTGAGTTGTGTTCGCCGTGTTGGTAATTTCTATAGGGTTAATTAGCTGTCATTTATTCATTTATTTAATGCCCTTCCCTTCGCGCGATATCAGCACTTCCTGCGGACCGGCGGACCAGCAAACATTCAATACACAAACATTAATCAAACAAACAGACTGCGGGGCTTTCGAAATGCCAGTATGCTAATTAAATAACAATGAGAGCTCGAATTGACTGGCTGGCTGTAGGACATGGCGGCCGGCAAGCAGCTCCAAATTGAAATGCGGGTAAGCGGAAGTAAACATGCGAACGGAAGCACCTGTTTTACATTTCAAGGACCCGGCTCACAAAATTTATTAGCCTCTGATTGCCAATGTCATTATCAATCAATCAATCAACCAATCAATCAGTTGGCTATTCTTTCTTCCTCTCGCTTCCTTTTCTCCGCACCTAATTAGTCATATAAAGTTGGGGGAGGTGTCGACGTGTCCCACGGCCCTGGGGCTGGCCCGACTTCTTTGCCGACTTCTCGTTGGCCAATAAAGTGCAATTCAAGGCCGACTGCAGTGGCAGCAGCTGCTGGCCGACATCTTTCAACTGCTCAGCTGGCAGTTTTTTCCTTGCCTTGAAGATAAATAATTTCCAAAAGGTCTGTTCTTTTTTTTTCTCTGTGCCTTGGCATTTTGATTTAAATTTATGACCGTGTTTTGTCTTTACACACAGCACACACCCAGGGGTCGGGGCGCAGGGTCAGCTGATAAGCAACTGTCAGTTGAGGGCTAGGAAAATAAACT
This sequence comes from Lissocephala sabroskyi, assembly GCA_037075105.1. NCBI lineage: Eukaryota > Metazoa > Arthropoda > Insecta > Diptera > Drosophilidae > Lissocephala > Lissocephala sabroskyi. The sequence continues at coordinate 54,079 of JBAMCP010000094.1, read as the reverse complement.
GGTGGGTGGATGGAGGCAAAAAAAAAGGTTGCTTTAATTTCTTATGATTTAAGTGCAGGAATAAATCAAATCTAACGGTTCTTGCTGGCTTCCCTCTAGGCACAAGTCGATTGGTCAGATGATCAGAGGGTCTTCTGAGTTACGAGCCTCAAACTGTCATTAATTTTAAATCTATAGAGGGATTTTATGTTCCCAACCTTTGTCTTAAATTAGATACGGGAATTTTTGGGGTTTTATGTGATCTTCGCTATCTTAAAGGGAGGAAAAGGTCCTCCCGCTGGGAAAATAATTTCGCTGCTGCCCTCGCTTGGTTGGCTGGAGGAGGTCGTTATTCTGGCTTGGCTTTTTTGTGGCACCTAATTCCTTGTTGTTTTATGTCTTGCGGCAAGTAGTGCACATTTTCTATGCCACTAAGCAGCGCCCATCACCCGTTTTAAGTGTGTCAACTTCCGGGGCAGCCCGGCACAGTCAAGTGCCTCAGTGGCTGGCACGGGCGAGGATAATCAATAACCAGACTCACTACCGCTGCAGTTTTTACCACAGTTTATGTTAAACTATTAACGGGACACCCACCCGCCCGTCCGCCTGCCTCTTCCGTAATGAACAGGCAGCTGCTACCGACGACGACAAAAAACCGGGTCGCAAAATGAGGCAAGTCGGAGGGCGGGGCAGCCTGCCTGCCATGTAGTAAATATCGACATTGTTCTGGCGCTGGGAGGCAGTGCAACGTCCTGGAATGGAGTGAAAATCGACACTCAATATTAGTGGCGTTTATGAGCTATGAACGAGTTACGAGTGCGGCGCTGCGGTGGCCCCTGGCAAGCCAGCCACTGACACGTGGGCCCTGTCAGTCACTCGGCTTTGGCACACACAATGCGGCCAAGCAGCGGCTGCCAGTCGACCCAATTGGGGCAGTCGGCAGCCGCAGGCGTTGCATAAAAGTGAAATTGATGGGCCGGACCTGAAATTTCATAGCTTTAAGGCAATTCCAGTGGCGTTTGTAACAATTTCATTTCCATTTCCGTTTCCGCCCGCCACAATTAATCACAATACAAACAGCAAAGGAACCGTCACAGCCGAGCGACTTGAAGGCGAGTGGATTTCCGGTCCGTCCGCATTAATTAACTCATAAATCTTTTGTGCATATCAAATGACACAAATTGTTGCGACTGCGGGCCAATTATTTGCAGGACCCTCTAACCCGCGGCCACCGCCATCGATGATTAATGTTGAAGCACCTCTCTGGGGTCCACGTGTGTCGGTTTGGCTTTGTTTTAGTTCTTTTTTTGGGAGGGTCAAGTCTATCTATCAAAAAGGACGTCTTGATGAACTGGCCATCAATTTCATATCGCAGCTGTCAAAAGGACCGTCGAACCAATGAGATGCTCAGGTTTTTTCTCAGCTTTGCTGGAAATAAACCAGACAGTTTGCTTACTGGCATCCTCACCCTTTCGTCCTTGGGGAAATTACAAGCGGTGCACCACCGATAACAAATTACTTTTAACATTATGCACATTAGTTGGTCTGCTGCACCCTCGGTGAATTAGTTTTTGAGGGGGGAAAGGCGAATGCTCGACTTCAACTAACCGAAAACCCATTTACTTTACCCACGCACTCGCATTCGTCCTGTGGCCCGTGTCCTGTGACATGTGCAGATAACGCTGAGCTGGCAGTGGAAATTTGTCAGCTAACCGCCAGCGTCCTGCTCTCTCGTCGTCTCCATCATCCTGAAATGCAGGTGGGTGGCTGCCTGCGTGTTAATTTTATGGCAGTGGCTGGGAGTGGGGAAAGCACTTCGGAGTTAGTGCATCATTTGTATGCATTAAAGATAAATAGAAGCTGACGCCAGCACCTCCAGGACGTCTTCGGGTTGAATGTTAACTAAATTTAACATGACATTAAGGACAATCTATACAAATCGAAGGCGGCGCCAGAAATCCCTCCAAATGGGAAATATCTTATACTTTGAATGATTTTCTCTCTGTCGCCCGACTAGTCACGGTTGGCGGCCTCTTTGCCACGCGCAAATTAACATCAAAGCAGGCCGCCACCCACTTGCCACTTATCTGGGACTACAATAACCGACTGGGCGGCTGGCAATCTTAGTGCATACCGGGGGCATATATGGGCCGCCCGATAAACATAATCAGTAGTCGCAATGGCACTTAGCGTTCATAATGTGGCTGTTGTTGTTGCTGCCAGTGGCAGTTGTAGTTGTGGCAACATTAGATACGCCTGGCAGGGGCCGTGGTGGCCAGGTTGCTTGCGGCAACTTGCCGTTTACATCAAAGACCGTCACCGCGTAATGAGCAGCACACGCGACGGCGGGGCCCAGCCCCGCTCACTGCTCGCTCGGCTCTAGTAGAGCAAATTGACTTTGTCTGTGTGTTTTTAGCACCTGCGGCAATTCGTTTTTATGCCCACTACTCTTAATGCCGTCTTGCTCTGGCTCCAGCAGCGCTCGCTGCCTTCAAAGGAAATATTAAAAAAAAGCGGAATACCGAGAAAAGCAAAAGCGCGCGGGGAGAGTTTAAAGCGCACGCGAAACTAGTCCACGGGGCGTGCCCCAAAGAGGCGGTTTATTAAGCCTCAACCTACATATTTTTGGCCTGCGTTCTCCCGAAAAAGTATGCTATATTTGTGCGATTGGGGATGCGCGGACCACAGACTTATCGCCTTGGCGGCGACACTTTGGCTTCGTCGAAGGTGGGGAAATTTACTTAGTGAATTTACACCGGCGGCTAACGCATTTCAAATTCATACGAAATTTGGTTTTCTTTTTTTTGTTGTCCCCTTGGCCACTTTGATGCCAACTGTGCTGTTTGTCGCCGGCGCTTATGTAAATGCCGAGCATAAACATAATTAACTTAGACGGCCAGCAGATGACGGCGCCCTGGGCCACCCCCGAAATGGCTGGTCTGGCGAAAAGTTTCGCTTTTTATGGCAAATAAAAGCGATTGAAAGAGCTTTGCCTTTGGCTTGTGAGCCCCCCAAATTCGATGCTTTGCTTTCCGGCACAAACTTTAGCCATAAACCAGCTCGGAACTAACCAACCGGCGCCCATAAAAGCGCTGACTACACAGCAAACTATCGAAGACCAAACGGTCAGTAGGGCGCACCTGGGGCCTTCCCACATTCAAATCTGATGACAATTTGAATTGCCGAAATGCGCAACAGATTAGTCCCCCAAGCAAAATCGTCAAGGTATGCAAAGTAGTCGATTTTCGGGGTGTCCAGTTAAGGAAAATCAGCTCCCCCTGACCTCTCCACGATTGCGTGGTCCTGTCAACGTTTAAGGCTCAATTGGCTAAAGTGCAAACGCATTTGCGCCTTCGATTGGCGTGCCCCCAGCCATTGTGGTGTGTGGTGTGTCCTTGCCATTAGCGGTCCCCCGAGGGCGGACGAGATGAAGTGCATCTTAATCGCCTGGCGGAAGGGGAAGGGCAACTGCCGGACAATTGCACTTTCCACTGCTGACTAATGAAGCATGTGACGGTCCCTGTCACTCGGGGATTGAGTCGTAGAGCAGCACACGAGTCACGCTTGGGGTCAGCAAATGGCCCCACAAACTATAAAGAAATATGGCCATTAAATTCGTACTGACCCTAAGAATTTCTTTTCCCCTGGCAGCACTTTTCGCTTTATTAGCGCAAATAAAAATACAGTCATATTAACCGAGCGACACTCAAAAGATCCTGAAAGAGAAGAGCTTGCAATTCGTTTGCCATCAAAATAATAACGAAAACTGACCGCGGATACCTAGAAATAGGGGCGGCCCCCTGGCGAGGGCTGTTTGGAGCTGACAAGGAGGCGGCGCTTGCCAGCTGACAACTTCTCGAACCGCCCATTGCCAATTTTATATACTCGAATGAATGGCGATGCACTCGCCGGCCAGTCGGCTCCACTCGACATGTACAACTGCAACAATTTCAATCACTTCCCTGCCCAAAAAGTGGCATTAAAAAGCGACCGTAAACTGGGTGGGCTGTGGTCCCTCGGACTCGATATGAGCAACTGAGCATTTGAGGTTTCCTCTGTTCTTTCGTTTTGTTTGCTGTAAATTTGTTGCCATTCTGGGTAAGTGGGCAGTGCAGCCTGCAATTGCAGTTGGCCAGGACCAAAACCAACAAGGCACACAAAAAAAAAGAAGGGAAAACACCAACAACCGCAATAACACATATTGAAACTGAAACCATTTGTTGGCTGCCATCAATTTGTTGGTAATGAGTTGGGCGTGGCTGGCACTTTGGCCGGTCGGTCGGTCATTGTTTGGTTGTTTTGCTTGTTGGCGGTGCTGCAAAATTAAAATGTCTTTCAGCGTGTTAAATATTTTATGTCATTTTCCTTTTGCCCAAGTCTTTTGTTTTTTCGCCAGCTTCTGTCTCAGTGACTGTGTTGTGTGTGAGTGTGGCCAGTAAATTTTTTAGTAGGCAACACAGCCGGAAACAGGCCAGTCGGCGGTATGGCGGCGAGTCAACTTCCGCTGCCGTTTCTCGCTGGGCTTGGTGGGTGCGGCGGTGCTGCAATTTTCCGGCCGAGTTCGTTTTTCATTTCCGTGTTATTTGTTTTGCATTTCGTACACTGCAACGCCAGCTGCCCTGCCTGCCTGATGCATTAAAAACGACAACAGCAACTGGCGAGTGAGCCATTCTCCATGCCTTTTGTTATCGCCTTGTAATTGAATTTCACCTGAAAGGCCCGTCCATCAGGCTGGGCCTCGTTTAATCCCATAGTCAAATTAAGTTTCATATTTTTTTGTGAGAAATTTGCGCTGTCAGTTTTCTTGGCTGATTAATTTGTTTGGCCTTTTTCCCTCGACGAGCTAATTTGCCGGGCCCACACGTGTCGATTGCCTGGCAGCGAATTTATTTGCAAGCAAAATGAAAAGTCAAACCTCCGTCAAATTGTTGCCATTAGTTTCGTGGAACTTTTTCTTCCTCAATGGCCTCCCACCATCAAAGCACAAATCGAGCGAGTTGTAATCAAAAAACATAAAAAAATCCAGCACCTAGGCAACCACCGGAAAAGTTGCCCAAGTCTCCCAGGTGGGGAATTCCATACACTTCACCGAAATAATAGTTCTCTCACCGGGAATATTAGAACCCTTGGAATTCAATGTTATCGGCGGGTAAAAATTCTCTAAGAAGCTTAAATAATTTTCTATATAATCTGGAAAAACCTTGCTCGCTTTCTTTCCCCTTTAGGGTATTTGGTGGTCGGTGTGCTTTCCCCGGTTTTTGGGCCAAAGTAAAAGCCGAAAATGTTGTTATTTGAACTTTGGTCGTCAGCGCCCCCAGGTAGCTTGTTAAACATTCTTCGGTTCGTTTCGTTTTGCTTCCTTTTTTTGGGGTGGCAGCCGGGAGACTGAAAGGGAAACTTCAACTTGAAACATGAAAATTTGCATATGATAAGCAAATAAGCAGGCGCCTCCGAAAATACACAAAATTTGAGTTGCCAACGCGGCGCCTGCCGGCAGAAGGCTCTCTGTCAAAAGTTTTATTAGATTCCTAGCCAGCCCGGCCCGGCTGAGGTTATGAATATGCGAAAGGACGAACCCTGCGCGCGGACGAGCTTTGAGCACACAAAGCAAACGTCAAAAAATGCGAAATATTTTCAAAATTATTTTTGCATAAATAAACCAGCCAAAATGAAGGCAACCACAAACGTGCTCACCGCTGCCGCGCCCAACAAAAAGGATTCCTCAGTGGTCGGTCGGCCGGCTGCCTTGAAAGATGCAATTCACCCTCTCTGACGACATCGCGTATACGCAATGCTTAATTTCGAATACTCTGAGCTTTCAACAGACAAAGCTAATTTGTTGCCGGCCCTCGGTAATGGACGATATGCTAAGCAGTTGGCAGCCGGCGAGCCTTTTAGCCGGCATGTGTGTGGGCCTTAAATAAAATATCAGCATTTATTGCCAGCTGCACTCAGCGGGCTGCTTTGCAGGTGCAGCATGCAAATGGCCGGGCCCCTGGCCGCCCGCTTTGCGTCCTCATAACTCCCAACTAAGTGGCCGGCCAGGGCGCAGAGTAGACAATTAGCCAGGGCGCCCTGCTAAGTGCAGCTCTTAAATTTAAAGCTTAAAAGTATCAACTGCGCGTTGAAGAATTCTCATTTAAAAAAAAAAAAATAGTAGAAATTTGGTTGGCAATTTGTATAATTAAAAGTGCTGGGTAAATTGTAAATATTTGGATTTCTAATAAACCGAAATCCCATTGAACTCTAGCCAGCCATTTTTGTGCGGTATATCAATTTGATTTTTCCATAATTTCAGCCAACGGCCAACGAGGCGAATGCGTGTTTGTGGGTTTCGCATACGCAGCGTTGACAGCGGCCAGACCAAAGCCAAAATGAATAATAAACGTGCAGAAATGTCCATAATGGAAATGAAAACGAATGAATCTGTATAATCTCGACAACTAATATCCACACACACATGCACTCGCTTACGGCCAACAAAATGACAGTCATTTTCAGTTGGGCCACCGTCACCGCCGCCGTCATCAGCATTGTGCGTTTGTCATGTTGTCGGTTATGTGAAAAAAATATACAAATTTTTTGGGTCCCCCGGCTGCGGTCACTGACATGTGTCGGCGGCGGCGGCCACACCCTCGCCAGCCGGGAATTTTCCAATGCGGCGGCCCGGGAAATTTTCGTGATTTATGCTCGACAACTCGCAGCCTCTAATCGCAGCCAAATAATTGGCATTAGCCCTGATTAATTGGTTGTCAGAAGCCCCTTGATCGACAGCCGGACAGCCTTGCAAATTGCCCAACTGCACATATGCAATTTGTCCAAGGGCAAAAGAAAAGCGCACGGTAAAAGTTTTTTTCCTTCGCCCTCACAATCCGTTGGGAGTTTTTGGAAAAATATATCAAAATTACAACAAACTTGGGTGAAAGTTTTTCGGGCCAGGCACGTAGAATCTTCTCCTTCAGAGAAAAGTTTCGTCTCCTGCGGGCAAAGCCAGCGACGGCATGTAGACAAAGCGAATCACAAAATGTGTTGGTCTAGTGGATTGTCGATGTTGTTGGCGGTGTCGCCTCGCAGAAACTTTGGTTCGTTTTGGTCTGTAAAAATTTGTGTGCAAGTTGCTAGGAAAATAAAAAGTTTTGCATTTTCAGTTTGCCAGCAAATGTGACAAATGCACAAAGCGAACGCAGAAAGGCGAAAGGCAGCCAAGGATAGCTGATGACCAACGGGTAGCAATTTCGGGGTATTTAGTTTCCAAATTGGCCAAATATCATTGATGTTTGAGTAGCTCAAGTCCAAGAGCTCTTGAGATCGGAAAGATGAATTGAAGACGAATCGAGTGGTTTTTAATTGAAAGTTGGTCGTCGAATAAAACGGAGAATGGTCATAGATTCCCAGGGTGAGAGCAGACCTTCGATCTGTAATAATTCTGGGAATTGTCTGTCTAATTTAAAGCCCTAAAAATCCCCTTCAATTTCCAGAGAAGCCGGCTGACTTTCCTTCTCTTGGAGAAACCCTAGGCCATGAGGAATAAATAATTAGGATCTTAATTCTCAGCCAATTCAGTGGGTAACAATTGAAGGCTTTCCAATACTTATCACTCAAATCTTCTGGGGGGAGAGAGAGAACCTTCGATCTGCTTTAGATCTGGTTGTTGTCTGTCTAATTTAAAGCTCTGAAAATCCCCATCCATTTCCAGTGGAGTCTGCCGGCTTTCCTGAGAAAACCACAGCCTTGGCTAAAAGATATTCGCCTTGTTTATTTGACCAACAATTTGGCACTGGTAAGGAGCAAAAATGGCAAGCTTTCATTCTAACCAAAAATAATAAACAAATAAACTCAACTGGGCTGCGCAGCTGCGGCTCAGAAATGAAGAAAATTTGCCATCCTGACTTTGTTGTCCTCGTTTATTGTTGGTGCAGCAAATGGGGCCTTTAATTGCTGGCCCGCCCGCCCTCCCCTTCAGCACGCCCACAACTTGTCATTGTCATTTTAATAATGCAAATTTTGTGCATGCAAAAAAAAAAGGAACAGAGCAGAGCAACTGACTGCTGGACTGGTCAGTTTTCGTGCAGCTGGAAGGCAAGAAAAAATATTTTCCAAGCAAATGCATTTTATGTGCTGGCAGAGGAGCGAGCGTCCCGCTCCCTGACACATTTTGAGCTGAAAGGAAGAATTTTAAGCAGCATAAAATGCAAGCACAAAAGCCCAGACAGCTCGACTGGCAGGCGAACAGACACCAAAGTTCCCTTAAGAGCCCCAGCAAATGCGTGTGTGTGTGAGGCAAAGATTAAATGGTGTTTATGGCCGTTGCACTGCCAAGGAATCGGATAAAATTGGCCAAGCACTTGCCAACAAAAAGGCTGCTGCTCTCAGACTTTTGACACTTTGATAAAATTTATGATCCCGCCCACTCACACGCACTCGATAGGCCTGTCGGAAAGTTTTTCTATATCCTTAAATATCTCCGGTCAACTTTAAATTTCCCTTCTAATATTTGTGTTCTGTTTCCTTGCAGGGTTGGAGCTGGCCTAAGATGGGGAGCGTGCTGTTTGCCGCTGTGTTCATAGCGTTACATTTCGCCAGCGGCGGCCTGGCCAACCCCGACGCCAAGAGGCTGTACGACGATCTGCTCAGCAACTACAACCGCCTCATACGGCCCGTGGGCAACAACTCGGATCGCCTCACCGTCAAAATGGGCCTGCGATTGTCCCAGCTCATCGATGTGGTAAGTAGACAAATGGGCGGGGGAAAGGGAAAATTTAATTTTCCCCTGGTTATGTTGTTAATGAAGTGTCATTTGTTAAAGTCATTTCGTTTCCCTGGCTCTGCTGTGATTATCAAATGACAATCATAATAGATTAATTGCCAAAGCCCCGGTAAGCAGACTATGGCATTTTGTATAAGCTGCTGGCGAACAAACAGGCGACTGTAATTAATAACTGTTTACATTGAGGAGTTGAAAGGAAAGCCGCGCGCAGGACGAGTCGCCTAAACCGTCAAAATGCCCCGCCATCTGACGCGCTGGGCGCCCCGCTGATCGGTGTAATAAATCAAATGGCGGCTTTTGTTTGCGACCTCAGAATCAGTCAATTGCTTGCCTCGATTGCAGTTGATTAAGCCGACTGCAGCGCGGGGATTTGTAGCAATTTCGAGACGTGGTAGTTGCAAATGCACTCACTCGCCCAGCTGGCTGCCCTTAATCCGCTCAATCAAATGCAAACAGCCAAAAATTAAGCAATATTTCAACCCAACTTGGTCCAGAATCTTGCCGCTGCACATGACAGCCGGAAATAGGAAACCGGCTAACAGCCAGCCAGCCAGCTAGGTTTTTTTGCTACTCCTTTTCCTCTAGATCCTTCCTGTGACGATATAAATCACGCGCTAAGCACCCAGACCACCAAAAGGCATGGACATGGCCGGTGGCCGGCAAAGGTGCTTATATCGAAATTGCTTTTGTGTGTGCACACAAAAATATCGCACACACGAGCGCCATGGTTGGGTCTCTTGAAAAATTCGTAGCATTTCTTTTATTGCACTTTGCCAAGAGCACGCGCCATGCACACTTCACTCGCCTGCCTGGGGCTTTGTGTTTGTCCTGGCCGCCTGCCTGCTGCCTGCTCCTCACGCACGTGTTGGTCCTTCTACGGACTCGTTCTCTTATTGGCTTACAATTGCCAGGCAACATTCTGTGAATTCTGCACGCAAAAATCACTGCAGGATGTTGTTGTTTGTGCTGTTCAACTTCTTGTTTCGCTCGACAGAAAATTGCAATCAAGTTCTCTTAATTTTGAGCCTTCTCTCCTCGTTGACTGCAGGAATTCTCAGGATCATCGGAGCCATTTCAAGCACCGTTAGCTGGGCCTTTTACTGACCCCAATTCGCTGGCTTATTTGAATTTCCTAGGTGCTCATTGGGTTTGCGGTGGAAATTAATTTACTGCCCGAGGCGACAGCGTCGACCGGTAGATGATTTTTTTTCCAAACGCCCCAGTCGCCCAACCACCCAGTTGATTTCGGATTTCTTTGAGCGCTTTATTTACACCACCCACCACCCAAACACACACACACAGAGCGACGGACAGACCGACGCACACACCGGAAATTCGATTTAAATTGTAAACAAGTCAGCCCCACCCCAGCCGCTTGGCCTCTACGTAAAATGCAAATCCCACTCAATGCAGACCCTGGAGAAGGAGAGCTGGACGGCCAACTCAGTTGACCGAGGCGGAGACTTAAAGCCCAAGCAATTTAAATGCTGTATATCCGGCATCCTGTTGCGGCGGGTAATGCAGTCGGTAACCCAGAGCCTAAGTGTGAATAAGCGGCAACTTCAATTACACGACAGCAAAAGGCCCGAGGCTGTCCGGGGCTGACGTGGCCAGGAAGTGGCGCCTTCGTTGCACCAGCGGATGCCACATATAAAGCATAAAAGGATGCGCGTAAGGCAGCCGTTTTATCCGCCCAGGCAGCTTCTTTGCTTTCGGTTTTATTGCCGGTTGTCCGCCAACGACGACGCTTAATGGCCTTTCTTTCCCAGTCCGGGGACCGGCGACTTGCCACGCTAAGCGCGTGATTAGTAGGCCGGGCGGGTGCCCCTGTGTGTGTGTGTTGCGGGCAGCCAGCGGCAAAAATCTATTAACACCACCGCCACCCGACCTGGCCGGGCTCCCTGGGGAGGGACCGCGTGGGACGTGAGGGGAAGCGTCATTATCATTTTGTCGTTAATTACATTTTTCAACGCTTAAGTGATTTATTCCGCAATTTTATCGTTTTCTAATTTTTTCTTCCTCGTCCCGAACCTCCCACCAATCGGTTGGCCCTCACATATTCCCCATTAATGAGTTGCGTTGAGGAAGCCTTAATAAAAGTAATTCGAGGCCTGGGAATGGGCTGCTTGTGTTTTATGGTCTCCTAAGATTTAATCTGGTAAGCCTCATTATTGGTTCAATCGGAGGAATAAAGGCCACTCAAAGAAGCCCTGGAAATTGATTGGGCCAGCCAGCAATTAATGGATAATCTTGTGGACTCAATGGAGTAGTCAAAAAACCTTCTCAGGATTCTCAGATGTTCCGTGGCTCCTCTCCTTGCATTTGCTAAAAGGACTAATTGGGAGACTCGCTGCTATCACGCCATTTAGTGGATTCGCTGCGCTTTTGCCTTGGGGGGAGGAAGGACTTTTGCCTGCTTGTTTTTATGGCAGTTGCGCTAACTTTTAATCCACTCCGCGGTGGACCACGGAGTTGGTAGAACTTTACGCTTATTTAGCTACTCTTCAACTTAATTGCAAATGCAGTTGGCAACCCTGGTTGTAGGAGTCGTCGGTTTCGTCGCCAAGCAGCACATAAATTTGATTAAAATTCAATGATGCTTTCAAAATCCTCCGCTCTGTGTATCTTATTGCCTCAACCAACTGGCAAGAAACCGGGGGAAGCGAGCTGTTTCCCCTTGAACCCGATCCCCTTTTGATAGCACTTGAAACGCATTTGTTACCCGACACCCGAACGACCCCGGCCAAGTGACCCGCCAACCGACCCATCATCGACCCGCCGACCCTCGAAAGGCTCGGGTTGTGGGGCCGTCGGTTCGCCGGGGAGTTCGTTAAATGTTTGCCACTAAAACAACCGTCCGTTTGTCTGTCCAACTGTCCCGATTTCAATTTGAAAGCTGTTCTTCTCGATTTTCAAGTTGTCGCAAATGCAGGGAGCAATCCTCACGGCCCCACTGAATTGCAGTCGGAGTGCGTAAGTTCGTTTGGCAGAGCATTGAATTTCTTGCCGAGTGGTCAGCCTTAAATTGTGCAGGGCTCATTTGATTGAACGGAAAAGGTGACAGGGAAAAAGAAACACCAAAGGAAGGAAAGAAACCTTTCACTCCTCAAAAAAACAAATAATCCGAGGCCACTTGATAAACAGTAAATAATTGGATTGTTTCCTCTCCCCCTAAGAAAACTAATCAATTTGGATTTGTTTTTTTCTCGTTTCAGAATTTGAAGAACCAAATTATGACTACAAATGTGTGGGTGGAGCAGGTAAGCCAGTCAATCCCCAGCGCCCACTACTTGGTATAAATTTATACAGACTGGCCAATTGGGTGGGGCCTGGCAGCTGTGCAACATGAATTCGCCATTTGGGGGGCGGCGCATGCAAATGCCGAATTATCGGGTGGCCGTTGGGTCCCTCAGCCGTTTGGGGTTTCCGGTTAAGTGGCCGCGCTGTCCACTCAACTGCAGTGGTGTTGGGGGCTGTGGCAGCCGCCGCATCAGCACCACTGCCTGTTCATTCGCTTTGCACTAATGTGCATGGCAGCCGTCGCCGAAGGACCACTCGAGGGGGCCGAGCCGGGAAAGTATAGAAAATGGGAGGGGAAAAAATGCAGAAATCAATTTGCATTTTTTGACAACTTTTTCGAAATGCGTTTTGGTGGACGAAGGACGAACCACACAGCCTTTTAAATACTTCAAATGCGCAGGGCCAAAAGTCCTTGAACAGTTTTCCATTACCGCAAAACAGAAAACGCGAATGCCAAGCAAATCGAATTGAACTACAGAAGTTCTCAAATGCTCCGCGGAAATCGGTTAAGGGAATCAAAAGATTTCTTTGTCGGGAAAAGAAGAATAAATATTATTTTTATTTGGCTTCCCTGATTAACTTTCTGCAGAACTTTAGCTCTGCGGATTTGCAGTATTTAAGAAAGGAGATTTTAAATTTAACGCCGGCCATCACATCTGATAATTAATTCCCTGGCTTTGCCGAGCTATCGACGTGCCGTGCAATCGCATTGACCGCAGTCAAATTGACGTTGTTTGGGGTCATGAGCCTGCATTTAAATGGCTGGAGCTTTATTTACCTTTGCTTGGCTTTTGCATATTAAGGCAATAAATATGTAATTTTTGCATGTCATAAATACCAAGGAGCTGGGCCAGCAATTGCCAGATAAGAACCCACGGGATTTTATTTAATCTTGAAGGAATTTAAACCTGGAGAAGAGTGAATTACAAATGAGCGGCGGCTGCGATTTCAATTGAATAGCCAATTCCGTTTAATGGAAAACTGAATAATCACTAATTAAGGAAACAAAAGAGAGAACAGCAAATGATCGGAGGCTTACACGGGATTTTTATAATTATCGATTGCGAAGCATTAATTTGAGTAACCGAAACCGAATTAATACCGCACGCAACGCCCATAATTACAGTTATATTACACAGAAAGAGAGCCGAGCCGGCCAGGACGAGAGAGCGTTGATGGCGTGCGCGTGCGAATGGCGAGTCCTTTACACGCCACTCGGTTATTTAATATAAAAATTTAATTTAATGCTTACAGCTTAGCGACCAATAAATTAATGCATAATTAATGAAACGCGCGGCAGGAAATTCAATAGCAAAACGGCGGCAACAAAGGGTTTCCCCTCGCCCCGCCTGCGGTGGCTTCCTTCTTTTTTTCGGTATCCCATTCGGCATGCAAATGACATTTTAGGCTGCGGTCGACGGCCAATTGCATTCCTCAATTATTTATAGAGTTTTTTGTGCTCGAATTGCAACCTGAAATAGCAAAGGTCGGGCGATTAAATGGGATTTCTAATGAGGGGCGGGCAGCTCGGCTTAAAGAGTCAAACAAGATTAATTCTATCCTGGAATTCTCTTCTAATTTTGTGTTTATCCTTGCAGGAATGGAACGACTATAAACTGAAATGGAACCCGGACGACTACGGCGGCGTGGACACCCTGCATGTACCCTCGGAGCATATATGGCTGCCCGATATCGTGCTCTATAACAAGTAAGTCTTGGGAACTCTGTGGACCCCAATTTGCATAATTGCCCCAAATTGGCTGGCGGTCTAGGAATCGAGCAAATCGGGGGCGGCTCCTCTCCCGCGGGGCATAAATCACAGCCCCCCTTGCCGGCTGGCCATTTATCAACTGCGTGATTAACGTATTTTTATTTCACTCCCGAGACGAGCGCGGTGGCCTCTTCAAGTGGCGGCACACTGGCTGCCGTCCCCCGGCCTCTGGAGTTTTTCGGGGCGCTGCCTCAAATTGGACGTTTTGTTTTGCTTCTTCACTCGGTGTAATTATTATAATTTGCGTTGTGTCGTATTTCGGTATTGGAGTGCGGCCAAAACTCACACACAGAAGCGCAGGGAAATGAAGAGAAAATCCCCGTTTACTGTTGGTCAGGCGAAGGGGCCCAAAAGAAAAGCACTTGACTTTCTAGGCCTGTCGATGTGGCAGTTTCCGCCGTCCCTGATGGTGGCTCGGATTGCCTGTCGCTCCCATTTCCTCGGCTTACGCTGCTTTTTTCTCTTCTCGACGAAAAAAGGACGCCTGCTTTTCACAAAAATATAAAATCAAGACGACCAGAATTCTTCTACAAATCAATTTTTTATACAATAATTCTTTCCTTTCTCTGCGGATTATTCATATTCAATTTTTAAGCTCTAATTTGTTTACATGATTTGATTTTTTTTTTAGATGTTCAATCAAAAAGAGCATTCCTTAGTTGGCATATTCCAATTGCTTTGTTCGGTTAGTTTCGCTTTATTGCTGTGGTTGTTGTTGTTGTTTCTTTAGCACTTTGCGTGTTGCGGTGGCGGCGCTCGGCCTTTTCGGCTTGTCGCTCCTCATTTTCCGTAGCATACTTTTTGGGGCGGCTCTCCTTTCGTTAGCTTATTTGGGGATTTTTTTGGGCTCTGCTTTTCGGTTCGGTTCGCCATCATAAAAACTCGTAATTTATTGCTTGGAAAAAGCTTAAATTTCATTTGCCAACGACGACAAAACCATTGTCCTTGTTGTTGTTGCTGCTGCTGTTCTGGCCATTGGGGCAGCCGTCCTTGTCATTGTTGCTGTTGTTGTTGCCGCTGGTGTCACTATGCGTAACAATAACAACTTCGCCATGCAGAAGGAGACAGTCATTGGCAGTTCCCACTCACACACACGCACACACTCGAGGGGGCTGTTGTGCTTGTTTCTCCGTCGGTCGCATCGGTCAATTCTTTTCCTTTAAACTGCAAATTATTTGTACTGCTTGGGCCTGGAAATCTTGCGCTCTTTGCCATCGAATTAAATTGGACTTGAAGTGCCTTTTGTGTGCCCGTCCATTGGCAGTTTAATTGTGTTTGCTAGCCAATAAAAAAAAGTACTGTTCCTCCGTTCGCCGGGCGGAAATCGCACTCAGCTTTCCAGCGATTCCGCCCATGAAAATAAAACTACAACATGCGAATTTAATGAGCCTGAGTGAGTGCACTTGCCACTCCAGCAACCGCCGTGCACCACTGCCCCCGGGCGGCCAAATGCCGAAAATAAATTCCACTTATATGGCAAATTTAATTTGAAAAACAATTTTTCCGCCTCCACTCGTCGAGCGGACGGACGGACAGGCAGCCGTAAAACAACTGAGCGGCAACAGTGAAATTTATGCAAATGCAAACAGCAAAACGACCAAAGAGCAAGTGACTCCGTCGAGGGCACACTCAGCCGAGGATACAAGGATGTGTCGTCCTCAAAATAAAGCTGGGAAAAATGTGAAACGGGAAGAGAATAAAAACCTTATTAAATCGAAAATGGTTTATTTTTCACTCACGCTTTTATCTATACAAACTTATCCCTTAAACTGATGATACGTTCTCAAATTCGCGTTATTTTTTTTTTGGGCCACTCTTTCCACACTTTCCTCTTTGCCGTAGTGTAAAATTTTATTGTCGCCAGCGAAAACTCGTTACTCACTCAGATGGGCCGTAAAAGTAGAAGAATTGCTCAGAGCGCGACAGAAATGCGGTCAACATTGCCGAAAAAAAATGTTTAATTGTCTGCTAAACGAGAGAAATATCAACCGAAATAAAATTTGTGTTTGGCATGCGAATGGCCAGAATGCGGTGAGCCCCACAAAATAGGCAACAATTGCAACGCCAATTGTGAGCCGAGGTGCGTGTGCATGTGTGTGTGTGTGTGAGGCACTTAACCGCTCGTCTCGCAGGACGACGGGAAGGACATAAAACCCGTTTTATTGGCATTTCACTGAGGCCGCTGGCGACGGCCATGGCGGCCTGGAAAATAATTGCTCCTATGCATTTTGCCAGTGGGCTTTGTGTGTGTGTGCGTGTCAGGCGCTTTTGTAACAAGCGTGAAAAGTTGTAATTTATTACACGTGCCTCGGCCTCTCCGCTTGCAAACCTCAGCTGCTCTGGTTTCTCTCGCTCTCTAATTGTTTGCTGCTTTTGAGCTTCACACAAGCGCATTTGAAATTCACATTCCGCTTTGCCATGGAATGCTGTGTGTGTGTGTGTGGCGTGCGTGAGTGAAATTTTTTTAATTGCAATTTTGTTGCCGAGGTAAAAGTGCAAATTATCAGCACCAACGTCCCCTCGGCTGGCCCACAATTATCGCCCTGGGAATCGACGACCCGAAAATGTTTAAAACGTCAACATGCAATTTGTTACCCTCGACGTGCGTCTGTGTGTGTGTGTGTGGCCCTGGCCAGTGTAATTAGTGTGCCCAATTCCCTGCTTTTTTTTCGTATTTTTCAAAACTTTTCTGCGCTCTCCACAAAAACCGAAATGTAAATACACTCGTCCAAAAACTCAGCTCATCAAAAGAGCACAGCCAGACGCCGAGGGCAGCGGCTGAGGCCCTGTGACCTCCACTAACCTCCCATCGGGGCCCCGGGAAAAGTTTGTCGCCGAAAAAACCAGGCCATCGCCAACGTCCTCCGGCCCAACCCTTCGCAGTGTCTGCTGTGTGTGTGTTGGTGTGTCTGGGTTTGTATTTGCAGAAGCCGCTTAATTCCAGCAATTAATTTTCATGTTGATCCAAGAAATTAAAATCGCACTCGACTTGGTCGCCGCCTCATCACGTGACACGCACAGTTTGCCACGATTCCAAATGGAATTTTCAAAGAGCACGAACTGCAAGTGTACGTGAGTGTGTGTGTGTGTGAGTTGGGCTTAGACTAAGCCATAAAGTATTGCAGCATTTTAGGCTGAAATGATTTTGCCGCACTAACGAGCCGCCCGCCCCAATCGTCTGGCATCAAATTGAAAACTTTTCTCCCCCTCGACTAACTCCCAAAAGCTTAAAAGTCAGTTAGCCTCCCTCCACACACACACACACACACATACAGTTGATTGGCCGGCCCTGCCCTTTGAATTATTCGAGGTGTTCTCAGCGAATTTATCACCGCCTGGCAGGGCCATTGGCTGGCCGGGCTTCCTTTTCCGGGGAAGTCCTTTTGCTGATGCGGCTGGACTTGGCAAAACTGCTGAACTAATTAAAAATACATTTTAGTTTCTAATTACAAATTCATTTTAAAATACAAAAATTGCCGCCCCAGGCAACCGCACCCACGCCCCCCACACACGCCTAGTCCATTAGCCCAAAGCCGAACTTGGCCAGCGCCGTCGTCGGGCTGCCTTTGTCCTTCGCCAAAGCGTTTTAAAATGTTATTACACCAACAAGAAAAACAACAACGGCCATCGAACTAACGGACCCGCAGCCGGCGGGGCATTAATGGCTGAAAACCATTTAAAATGGCTGCCGGCCAAGGCGGAAAAAGCAGGAGGAGGGAAAAGTTTATAACCAAACCAAAACCAAGCCTGGGGGTCACCGCAATTGCAGCCATTATCTCAGCGGTGATTCACTGGAACGGCCCGAAAAGCCACTCACACACACACACACACCCGGCGTATGAGTGTCAACTTGGCCGTCGTTCGGTGGACCAGCCAGCGGCGCCTGTCGCGGCTATCAGCGCGTTAATCTCACTGCCACAGAAAGCAGAATCCTGGGGGACGAGAGTCGGGTGTCGTCTGACCCCAACTTTTGCTCCTGCCCCGGCTCCTTCGGCTGGCTAAACTTTGCTTTTATATTTTCTGGTTTCTGTGGGGCTGTCTGCTTTTGCCAGTTCTATTTTTATAAATCTAATGAAAGATAATGAAATTTTATTTCGCTTCTTTTGATTCTAACGCTGTTGTCAGCAGCACCACACCAACCGTCCGCTCAGCTCAGAAAACCAAACAGCAGAGGAGAAAGATCGAGAGTAGGGAAATTAAAAATATCTGAGAAACTTCTAACCCGAAAAAAGGATGTCTATTCCCATTCTGTGTGCCTCCATTTAATAGAATTAAATTGCCTTTGGTCTTGAACCAATCCGAATGAGTCCTGTGTCCCCACATGCGTGGCAGCTCCGAGCTGGAGGCTCCTTTCGGGGCGCTTGGCGGCCGCTTCCAAAGTTCGGTTGATAATAAAGTTGTCAACAACATTCATTTAATTAAAGAAAACAAAGGCCAAGCAAAACACTTCGGGGAATAGAAACGAATGTGCCTACGACTGGCGTCGTCTTCCTGCCGCTTGTCCTCGGCCGAGATTTATGGCGTTTAGCTAATATGGCAGTTGAAATGGTAATGCGGTTTTGTTGACACGCCCAAGACGACTTCGTTTTAACTTTTTTACGCTACAGGAAATCTTAACTCCTCCTTAAACAGGCCAGCAGGGGGAGAACTCTGATTTCCAATCTCTGCTTTAATTTCGTGTCTGATTTGGTTTGGA
Organism: Lissocephala sabroskyi; assembly: GCA_037075105.1. NCBI lineage: Eukaryota > Metazoa > Arthropoda > Insecta > Diptera > Drosophilidae > Lissocephala > Lissocephala sabroskyi. Next base: position 35,566 of record JBAMCP010000094.1, on the reverse strand, counting down.
ATTTCCCCTTTCTTCGGCCCACTAATTGCCGCTTTCTCGGTGGTGCGACAGTTGGGTGTAATTATAATTTATTGGCTTATTCAATTGGCTGGCGATTAATTTCATTTAACTAACAGCAGATGAATTAATTTGTGGCTTTAAATTTGTGTGTACTTGCAGCGCCGACGGCAACTACGAAGTGACAATAATGACAAAAGCGATACTCCATCACACCGGCAAAGTGGTCTGGAAGCCGCCCGCCATTTATAAATCCTTTTGTGAAATTGATGTGGAATATTTTCCATTTGATGAGCAAACATGTTTCATGAAATTCGGCTCCTGGACCTACGACGGTTACATGGTAAGTTCCTTCCCCAAAAAAACCCCAACCACTTGTCAATCAAAATGAGGACGTAGCGGAGCGATAGGTGGGCAGCTGTGGGGCTGAGCAGATTGCGGGTTCAGTCAGCCGGAGACCGCAGAGGATGTCCATCAATATTCGTTGGGGCCGGGCTGATTGAATGACTGACGGACTGAGTGATAATCAAACGCCGCTTTACTCGATTATAAAGGCATTAAATCCGGCAAAGAGGCAGCTGATCCAAAGGCGCAGCTCCACGTGCGGGTCCATTTACGCAACACGATTAGAGCCACGCAAAAATGACTATTTAAACGTGTAATACATAAAAAATGACAAGAGCGTTGAGCAGCTGGGCGGCGGGGCGGCTGAGCGTCCTTGAAATTGGAAGCTTTCCAATTGATTCCGAGTTTGGGGCAATAAAACTTTACCCAAGTGTGATTGCTATAGAAGAACAGTCGAGGGTGTGTGTGTGTGTGTGTGTGAGGGGCGTGGCTGGCTGGCAGTTGTATTTATTTCGATGCCGTTGTTAATGTTTATTGTATTTTTGTTTACTTGACACGTTTGCAGGCTTCCCTGTGATAAATCACATGACTCACACACACACGCACAGCAGCCGCACAGCTGTGTGTGGAAAGAGATAACGGTGAACAGTGAACAGCTGCGTTTAATGAAGCAGCCGCCAATGTCGCCTTTCAAAACTTTTTAGGCTCGTTTGTCAAAAGCAAAGAGCCACCGGCAAAAACAAAATCCTCACACACACACACGCACAACTGTTGCACTAGGAGTCGCCTGGCAGTTCATTACGTGGCCCTGTCTGTCGCAAAAAATGACAGGACATTTTTATCTTTTACTTATTGGATCCGCGCGTGTGTGTGTGTGGGTGGCGGATAAATTTGTGTTGTTTTTTTTTATTTCCTCTCGCTCACTCGCCGAATAAGGAATATTCACGCTTGGAAAGGTTCAGCATGCTTCATTGATTCTGACTTTACGCACTCAACGACACAAATACACTCGTCCGTCCAAATACACACGGCAGTGGGGGGAATATAAAAATTGTTGCCGGTTGATTTTGTCCCTCTCGCCCTGGCCATTTGCCGATGTCAGCGTAAACGTCATACGAGGTATTAATGATTATACAGGGTGCTCTTTTCAACCTTTCGCCACCCCGAAAAAACGTTCTTCTCGCACAGGAACTGAAACTCGTCAGTCTTTTCCTGTCGTCGCTGTCTGTTTCGGGGAAAATAAAAGAAAGCACACAACAAATCAGCAAACGGAAAGAAGAACAATCCCAGGTACTTAAGGTGAAATCGGAAGGTTAGAACGGCAAGGAAATTTGCGACAAGCACGTGAGGCAAACTTATCAGCCGAAGCCATCGGCGGGGGCGGAATGCCGCCAATTCATTGACCAATTGACAATTGTCAGAATTTGTCAAGTGAACATTTCGCCATCACTTGGCACCGGCTGTTCCTTGCCTGGGTTAGTGCGACAGGCAAATGAGCCAACAAATCAGGCCAAATGACAAAATGATTGGCTGCCTTTGGGTCACATAAATCACGAGAACTTTACAGCGCACAGCTGTCTCCAAAGTTCCCCCAAACTACGTGATATCTCACCAGCTAAAACTTCCCTCCCTTTTCTTTTCCAGGTGGATTTGAGGCATCTGAAGCAAACGGCCGACTCGGACGACATCGAAGTGGGCATAGACCTGCAGGACTATTATATATCCGTGGAATGGGACATCATGCGGGTCCCAGCCGTGCGCAACGAGAAGTTCTACAGCTGCTGCGAGGAACCTTATCTCGATATTGTCTTCAATATGACGCTGCGCCGGAAGACGCTCTTCTACACGGTGAACTTGATAATTCCCTGCGTGGGCATCTCCTTCCTGTCGGTGCTGGTGTTCTACTTGCCCAGTGACTCGGGCGAGAAGATCTCGCTTTGTATTAGCATTCTGCTGTCGTTGACTGTGTTTTTTCTGCTTCTGGTGGAGATCATTCCGCCGACATCGCTCACAGTCCCCCTGCTGGGCTACTACCTGCTCTTCACCATGTTGCTGGTCACGCTGTCCGTCGTGGTGACCATTGTGGTGCTCAATGTGAACTTCAGGTGAGTCAGAGGAGGAGAGTCTTTTTCTATTCAACTGGCAATTGATATCTGGGACTTTAGATCACCGGTTACCCATCGAATGGCGCCGTGGGTTCAGCGTTTCTTCATACAATTCCTGCCGAAATTGCTGTGCATCGAGCGACCGAAGAAGGAAGAAGCCGAAGAGGATCAAGGCGAGGTGCCTGAGGTGCTCACGGATGTGTTCCATTTACCACCGGATGTGGATAAGTTTGTCAACTACGACACGAAGCGCTTCAGCGGCGACTACGGCATTCCAGGTAAGCAAAACCAAAAGCAAACAAAATCCAAAATCCCCTCCACTTGCCTCGCAATCCGCTTTCCTCGATTGCACACAATGGGCCCGGCCCAGCCCGGCCCGGGCGGCAATTGTAGCTGTTCGTTAACACAGAAATCTGCACAAAACAAGCAAAGTTTTCTATTTCGGCTTGCTTGGCTGCTTGTTGGCAACTTTAAGCTACTTTCTGCCACTGGTCCCGGTCCTGCTGGCTGGTGTGAAACTTTCCTGGGCCTTTGTTACCCGAACTGCGAAAATTTATGCATGTTTGCAAGTCGCTCTACCAGGCGAGGCGCATTTAGTGGGCAGCTCTTCGTAGTTTATATTCCATTTTAAATATGCAGAGCAGCATTGGTATTATATGCACTCTGAGCAGCCCGTGGGCGTGGCCTAGAAATAATTTATGACAATTAACAGCCAGCCAGGCGGATGGACAGCGGAACGAGAACTTTCTGGGCGCCGGCCAAAGAAATATGAGCTGGTGACTTGGCTAAATTGGCTTCATGTAGATTTCTTGAGCTAAGCCACCAAGAAACTTGCCAGGCGAAATAATACAAATCCATCGAGCCGAATTTAATTTAAAGCTGTCAAATGGCAGCGGCGGCTTCCTGACGCAGAAGTAAAAAATAAAAATTAATGATTATGTTCCGGCCAAGGAGCAGAATAAATAAAAATAAAATGCAAAATGGAAAAACTATTTATTGAGTTTTTCGCATTGTTTCTTTGGCTGCCGTCGGCCTGCCGTTGGCGGCCCTTTTGTTGGCGTATTTGGGCCACGACAGCCGCCGCTTTTGCCTGCAATTCCGTCCTGGTCACAAAAAGGCATTGGAAAAGTTACAAATTGCATTTCGCTGGCCCCCCAAATGAAGCAAAACATCCAACTTTACAACTTTATTTGCCTAATGTCGTTAAAGTCGTTTTCAGCGCATCTTTTGCCCTCTTTTTCTCACTTTTTCTGTGTGCTCGTATTTTTTTCAGCATTACCCGCCTCGCATCGCTTTGATTTGGCAGCGGCGGGCGGCATATCGGCGCATTGCTTTGGGGAGCCTCCATTGCCCTCATCACTGCCATTGCCGGGGGCCGACGACGATCTGTTCAGTCCCTCGGGCCTCAACGGGGACCTCAGTCCAGGCTGCTGTCCGGCAGCCGCGGCTGCCGCCGACCTCAGTCCCACCTTCGAGAAGCCCTATCCCCGGGAAATGGAAAAGACCATAGAAGGGGCTCGCTTCATAGCCCAGCACCGGAAGAACAAAGACAAATTCGGAGACGTAAGTAATTAAATTGCTGGCAAATGCACTTGGCCCGCATTTGCCGGCCTCTTTGCCCTAATCAAAAACTGCCAACGGGCCACGTCATCGGCACGTTGAGCTTAGCCAAATGATTGAGTTGTTTGTGCAGCAAATGGAGGCGCCGCCCCAGCTCCGGTCGATGGCAATCATGGCTGACACGAATCAGTGATATTTGCTTTAAACTTTCTGGGTTATCGCTGTGCCGAGACCACAAACTGGCAAATAGATTTGCCAATTGATTTGATGAGTTTTGTGGCCTCCGCTGCTACCAGAAAAATCGAAAGCGAATCACGAACCGCCAATAAAACATTCACGCTGATATCCTTCTCTTGCCCGCAGGTCGAGGAGGACTGGAAGTATGTGGCCATGGTCCTGGATCGCATGTTCCTCTGGCTCTTCGCCATCGCCTGTGTGGTGGGCACGGCGATTATAATCCTGAAGGCGCCTAGTTTGTACGACTACTCGCAGCCGATTGACATAATGTACTCGAAGATAGCCAAGAAGAAGTTCGAGCTCCTCAAAATGGGCAGCGAAAACTCCTTATAGCGACCACTTGGGTTCGCGGCGGGGTGGTGGAATTACATCCTCACCTCGCTGCGGACCCTGTTCGCCGCGCGCAACGATGATCGAGGATAATATACGATGAGCAGCGCCATGACGGTTTCCTCGGCCTTGTCCAACACTAATTTGACCAGTGTTGTCGCGCAGGTCGAGTCAAACGAAACATCATGGAGTTCATTGTGAATGAAGCGTAGCGAAGCGAACATTGCGAAATGAACAAACTGAAATACCAAAGATGGAAGGTTAGCGAGTGAAAATCAGTGCTAGTTTTTGGAGCAGTTGATCAAAATTTGTATGTATATTGTAAACGGTATTTGTATTGTGTAGGGTTGGGCAGGAGACAAAGAATCGATCGCGGCCAGTGTTGTAAAAAGACGGATGGCGGATTTTTGTAATCTGTATTGAATTTTTGAGCGCCAAAAAAGTTCCTTGTTGATTTTTTAGTTTAAACAAAATACAACTAAAAGATAACCTCCCCTCCCCTGTCCCCCTCTCGAATCATTATCACCCGCACCCGCTTGAAAGAGTTTTTGAAAATTGCATTTTAAATTCAAAGCCGACTGCATGTGTTCAAATGCGTGTGTGGGTGTGTGGATGTGTGTGCTGTGTGTGTGTGTCTGTGTGCTTTTAATTTCGTTTTCCATTGCGCCCCCGCATTCATAAAGTTTTAAGGAAAAACGCAGCCAAAGTTCGCGAAATTCGGCTTGCAAATAAAAAGCAAAAACTATTTTAGCATTAATAAAACCAAACTAGGTAAGCGACTAATTCATAGCACCTTGTAATTAGTGTCTGCTAAGCCAACTTCATTCTCTATAAGCCGACAAAGCAAATACACGGGAAAAAATATAAATTAAAGAATTATAAATTATTAATAACGACGAGCGGTTCGCAGCCAAGCGAACGCAGTCAAAGAAAGCGCGAAATTCTGAAATAAATTTAGTTAAATGTTGTTAAACAAGCAGGACATTTCCGCCCCCCACACACACACATACACTCACACGCTCACCCCCCACAAAAGCTAATCCAATGAGCAAAACAAATAAAACCCACACACGCAGCCCGAATTGAATCGAACAATTGAAAGAGCTGTGGAAACAAAACCAAAAATTAACAATAGAGAATTTGGAATTTACACAATCGGTTTGGCTTTCGTTGGGCGGCTTTTGTATCGCATTTCTGTATGGCAATTTTATGAATAATTCAATTCAATTTGGCCGATGGGGCCGAGGACAGTTTGCGTTTAATTAGCAAATTAAATTCCCTACGATGAATTTTTCAAGGCGCCCGACGCCCGACAATTCCAATTCTTTTGCTTCGAACCGTCGCGAATTTAATCGAGCCAAATTGTTTCTGCCCCAGGCAGTGGCACCTCCAATTCGAGGCACTGCCAATTTGCCTCAAGGTCCTCGCGATTCACAGTTTTAATTGATTTTCGCAAAAGTTTCGCCCCACCAGCAACTCGAGGCACATTAACAGCCAGAAAGCCACTGGCGCTGAAGCTGCCCGAGGCATGCAACAAATTAAGTACGGAATGCAATTTGTGTGCAACTCGCAGTTAATAAACAAAAAAACTGAAGAGCACACAAAAAGCGAAAGCACACAAAACATGCAAATTTACATAAGTTTGGCGGTTTAAATGTTTGCAACTTAAACAAAAAGCCCCAAATAAATAAATTAATGAGGCTGCCCAAGGAAACCTTTCAACGGCCACCAAATACTCTAGCCGGGCAACGAAAGGACCAACCGAATTTGGTCTTATGAAAAAGAGTATTTCTTTTTCCATAATTTCCCTGGGTTTCGTCCAAGAATGCCAGGCAGGCTGGCGCACAGCTGCCGCCTGCCCCGGCGCCTTCAGGGCTGCCAAGATTTTTGCATTATTGCTGTTGTTGTTGTGCTTATTATTGTTCTACCGCTTGTTGTTGTTGTTGGGGCTGCGGTTCAGCAACTGCTCCTGGCTCGTCCTGGGCGTGAGCGCGTGTGAAGTGGCAAAAGTTTAATTAAAATTCCTAATCGAAATATTCAACATTTGTGAATGTAAATTAATTAAAATAGTTTTCCAAACCAACAAGCGTTCTGTTCTGCAGAAGCCTCAGCCAGAGGAGGTGCCACTGTCATTTGTCCTTCTCCTCTCGCTTAATGAGATGCAGTGGCAGGAATCGGATATGTCAGTGGCACTGGCAGAAGGGGGAGAATTTTCGTGAGAGTTTTTTAGAGGGCTGGGGGCTCTCAGTTCCTTTTGGGTTTCCTCGTTCCCAGTTTGCCCAATTTGTGCATTGTTCAGTGGATTCGCCTGTTCGGGCACAAAGCGGAAATGCGGCAGTTGCACAGAAGCGGAAGTCAAGCTCTCGCACACTCAGCCAGCCAGGCAGACAGGACACTTGCACAGGCACACGCACACGAATTAACGGCAATTAGATGAACTTAAATGCAAGCAAATTGCGAGCTAATGAAAATGTAATTAAAATAGAGAAGCCAATTTTGGTGTATTAAAGTGTAAAGTGCATAAAAAATCAACAGTTAACATTTTTTAAATATTTAGCTATTAAACTAAATTTAAATAAAGTCAACATGGAAATTAAATATTATAAAATATCGTAAACGAATCGATTAAAAAGCGAGAAACTAAATTTAAAACAAATCCAATTAAATTCAAAATTGAATTAGGAACACAACCACACTTCCCCCACAACCAACTCACACACACACACACACACACACAATGAATGTCCCGGTAGAGATTGCAAAACACGCATTAAATTATATGTAAATTAAATCAGAAATTTAAAAATATTTAACTGAGCTTATAAAATTAAATAGAGAAAAAGAAAAAACACTCGATTTAAAAATATAAAAATCTAGCAAAAAAAGGATTTGGAAACAGTCTCGATTTCCGTTATGAAAGGCATATAAATAAAAGTCTGAAAAATATATATACACTTACCCCAAAAAAATACCAAAAAATATATACACACATATATCGATAAACGAGAAACAGCCAAACTGAATTATCACAAATTGAAAGCAGCAGAAACAGAAATTAAACGTAAATTAATTAACATCCAAATTGCTCACACAAGAAATCAATTAAATGCCCCCAACAAAAAATACCACAAAAAATACCGCACACTCCCCCTGCCCAGCGCAATAATTACGGTGAATTATGAGACACGTCGATGTTCCCCTGTAAATACCGCGTAGATTTTAGCATCACCAGAACCTGCATAAATTTTATGACTATAAAAAAAATGTTATACGTACGATGTACAATTTTACACACCGGCCACGGGATCCTGGTGTGTACGTTTTAGTGGTGGGAGGAGGATAATTCTAATTTTGAAATCTGCTTCGATTTTCTTTCAAGTTTCTTGGTGTTGTGCATGTTTGTATGTGTGGTGTGAATGGGGGATTTCCGGGCACCGCAGTAGGATTTTTTCGGATATTTTTTTGCGAATTTTGGTCAGCTTGTTTATGATTTCTCGATTGGGTTCTAGTTTTTAGACAATCAAACGGCAAACGTATGGAATAAAAAACGAAACTATCCAACTATAAAAGACATAAACTAATGACAAGTAAATGGCGTAACTTTTCTGTGAATAAACCTTTAAATTAATGCATAAAATCGTATTTAAAAATAGCCACATAATTGTGCCCCGACGCAGAGGTCGTGGTTCTAATTTTCCAAATGTAACTTATTTCCAAAAAGAATCTACAAATTTTTGTAAATTATTTCACTTGGGAAATCGACACGCTAATGCAAAACGTAAACGTACTACAAATCGAAGAATATTCAAAGTGAACAAAACAAAAACTTAAAAAATAAATTAAAATTAAAAGGAAAAGGTACCGCAGCAAATTGCGGAAGCTCGAACGAATCAAATACATAGACGTGTGTATATGCTCTCATTGGTTGTGTTTTTAGGTTATAATTAATCACAATTGTTTGCTTGTGGGTGTGGGCCAATTAGACACACGCACAGTCAGGCAAAAGCGCCGCATCGGCCATCCAACCAGTCAGTCAGTTAATTGCATTCATATTTGTACAGTTCATTTGCACATTTGACATTCGAAAAAAAGAAAACCCAAACCGAAGAATTAAATAATTATAAAATTAAATGTAGTTGATTAACGGGCGGTGTTAAATATTTAGGATTTAATCAAATGCCCACTGTAAATTACGCTAATGATGTCAAACATTTTGAATTTGCCTTTTTAAACAGCGGTTTTTTATTTGTAACTCACCTAGGATTACCCAAACGTCAGTTTAGAGGGCTTCAAAAAGCAAAAAAAAAGAAAATACCCCCCAAAAAAATACTAAAATCGAAGTTCTTTGCACTGCAAGCGAAAGAAAACAAAATAAATGTAATTTAAAAACTGCCACAAATAAGACGAGAACACTGAATATAAAGAAAAGAAAACCAGAGAAATCTAAAGGATTTCTCTTTCTCACACACACACACGCACACGTGTAGGTGTAAATAAATTAGATACCGTTATGTGTATTCCAAAAGTAAATCGAAAAACGGGGCTCGAAGTTAACATTGCAAATAAGTTACCAAAACCAAAAGAAGATTATATCTAGAATAATCGTAGCAAAGACATCCGACACAATCAAACGACCTGTAAATAGACTCAAAAACAAAAATATATACCATAAAAATACTAGACATAGTCAGTCGTCACACACAATTACAGTTTTAAGCCGAACAGACACAGCAAACTAGTTAAGCAAGGAGGCCAGTAAATTGGGAAGAAGACACACCAAATTGCTCAGGAGATTGATGTAAAAATCATGTAAATATGATAATTATAATGCACACGTTACGCATGCGTATTTGGTGTTTAGATTAGGCAATCACAGCAGATGAAAAGCAGGAGAAGAAAATGAATTTATTTCAGGTACAATTAATTTCGGGGTAAACAGAAATCACAGCCGACAACGAAAAGCAAACAAGCCCAAACCGGCACACTTAGTAATGCACACACACCTACACTCCCACACACACACACACACACACACACTCAGCCACAACGTGTTTCATTTTGCAAGAAATTTTGGAGTCACACTTTAGCACTTACCGTTAGTTAAAGCCAGAAAATAGTTATTAATCGTAAGAAGCAAGCGAAGAAGAAGGCAGGAAATTTAAGAAGGAGAAGAAAATGGAAAAACTTATAAACAAAAAGTATTTTACTATTTGATAGATATGCGGCTTGACCCTGAGATTCAAAAAACATAAAATCGTATGTCTTCCAATCAAAGGTCGTCTTTTGTAGCAAAACACAACAAAGAATCAAAGTCTGCGTATTGCTAACCACAAAACAACAATTTTTGGAAGAGCACAGCGAACCGGAGCTGATTGAAAACAAAAAACCAAAAAAAAATAAAATAAAATAATTAAAACAGCAATAAACTCAACACACCCACACCATCCACACACGCACACTCAACACTGCAAGCCATTTCTCTAATTTGCCATTTAGGGGATATCAGCACTCGGAATCGAATTATGAGAACTTTGTGCAAAATTGTTGGCTCCTGTCGCCTTCTGGCTGCTGCCCCGCGCATCCTTCCCCTCTCCGGCCAGCAAGTAATGGAAACTTATCAAGTACCTGACAATAGAAGCGAAAATACTTTTGATTTTTCTTTTGCTCTTCCCCCGCACCCGCCGAGCTTCTCGGTTTCCCATTTCCCTTTGTAAGATGCCGACAAAGTTTGGCCCTCCCCCCCACCAGAAGCCTGCAAATTCTTGTACATAACCAACTTCGACCGCTCCCGGCTGGCAATTCTGTGCAGAGTTCCACACACACACACACACACACACATACTCGTATATATTTTCAATGAAGAAAACGGTTTCAATATCAACAAAATAAGTCACACAAACAGCAAACACTCACCCACACACACACACACGCACAACAGCAACGTATTCATCGACAGAGCACACGAGCGGAATTGCAAGGAAGCTCTGTCGTTTCCACAGAACCCCAAAACCGAGTAAGTTGGCCTCGTTTCCCAGCCACTGAAGTAACTGCAATTAAACGAATTTGAAATTACAAATATTTTATCGAGAGGGCAGTCAATTTTCGAGAGTCTCAGGATGTTCCAAATGTTTCCTTTTATTGGCTAAAAAGAAGCTTCAGTGCTTCAGCCTGGTATTTGAATTCAAGCTCCAGTAATTAGAGTTTGGTTCTTCAGCCTCTTCGATATATTTTATCCATTCATTCAAGAGAAAAACGCTGCAGATTATCACAAATAAATTGTTCGATTCGGGAGCCACTTAAGGTTAGAAAATGTTGCCTACTTATTGGGGCAACTCAGCGGCAAATGAAAGAAGCCAAAGCAATAAAAAGTTTTTATAAAGATTCCTGGATTTTTCGAGAATGGCTGCCCTTAAAGTTTTTAAAATGGCTTTAGATACAAACAAAAAAAATTCGAGTAACGAAAATCTTTTGTAAAATATTTCCCATCGTCCGACTTGTGCATGACTAAAATCCCTGCCAAAATGTTGCTAATACTGCTGAATTTATTACAACTCCTTCTTTGTACATAGCTGAGCCCCCAGAGAAACAATCAGGGGCTCTTGTTCTGCCGGCATTCTCCGTCTCTTTTGTAAATGAGTGCTCCTTTCAATTGTAAAATAACTTCGAATCGATGTATACGACTTGTCCCACAACTCGAACACCTCTTTAATCTCCTTTCTCCTCCGAGCAACAAGGCAATTACAATCAAAACCGAACACCCCCACAGAAACTCTCGGTATTCTCTTTCCCTCTCTTCAAATTCGTTCTCATCAAGAAGTTTTGATTGTATCAATTTGTTTCCTTCTTTGTTTTTGTATGTATGCGAGGTGTGCAGAGTCGAGTGTCCAGTTGTTGGGCATTTCGATGTGTAAATTTTAAAACAATTAATGTCAGAAATGTGTAAATGCGAGAAAACAAATATTAGGAGTAATTTTTAAAGAATCATACAAGCATTTTGACTCAACGAAACCAAATAGCAAACCATCTATACACACCTAAATATGCATATTAGATTTACATACATACTTACATACAAACATGCATAAATACGTTCATATATGAATAAGTGTATATTTTTGGTATCGATGGTTAGGCGGTGTTAGTTTTAAGTGCTTCGGTTGCATTTTGTATAAATTTTTAAAACCATAGTTTTCATTCGTCTTAATTCATTTAAAAAAGGAAAACCCAAAAATCAAACATTTTAGCAACAAGAATTTTTAACTTAAACATCAAAACAAAAACCAAAAAAAAAAACAAAAAAAAACAAATAACATTTAAGCTGCTGGACCCTCCGAGGACCCGCAGCTCACTGGGGAAAACAACACCACAATTTATAGTTAAAGACAAAATATGCAAATTCGTGTGCACCAGCAACGAGCTAAACTATAAAATAAACTCACATATTTAAGGAAAAAACAAAACTCAAAATTACAGTAACTGATGCCTGCTGTTCCCACTTAAGGACACTTTTAGAACTCGAGCAGGACAGCTTTTAGCTAGGCGTTTCTTGCGCTCACTAAAACGAACGCCGATCGGGGCGACTCGATGTCCTCGAGAGGCGTTAATCAATTTTAACTGAATTGAAAATTTAGTTAAAACAAAAATAGTAAAATTGGCGGAGGAGAAAAGCATTGAAATAAATCTTAAAATACAAATTGTGTGTACATTATTTGCAACTAAAAAACATTTACTACAAATATAAAAAACAAAAAAACTCTAGACTTAAGTTTAGGCTAAAATTCGAGGAAAAAAAGGCAACGAGTCGCACATTTGCCCGAAAACGCAGTAAACGGCAAATTAATTAAAAAATTGAATTAAAAAACTGCATTTACATTTCACATAAAAATACAGAGAATACATACATAAAAATACATACATATACAAATATATAAAGAAAAAAAACTTTTGAAACGAACCGCAAACATATTCCATAAAAAACTTAAACTACTCGAGGAGACCCGAGGGAATTACACGCGCAGACAGAACGAGAACAGAAAATCGAACTAACCTACACGTAATGCAAAGAAAAATACCAGAATAATACTGCAAACAAAAATACCAGCATAATACAAAGATTTTCAACCTAACACAAATGCAAATGCAAAAAAAAAAAAGAAACCAGAAAATTCAACTCTAATTTTAAGGCACTAAAAATGGCAAAAAACAAAAACAAAGCAACAATTGCAAATAAATAAAACTTAAATGGAGATAATTGAAAACAATATTAAAAAACAAAATAAATAAAAAAACAATTACTATATAAATAAATGTTACGCGTTATTAAATAAAGAAGAATGAAAATAATTTGTTTTAAAAAAATCTCACAGACTTTTAATCTTAAATATTTTTATATCCTGTTCCTGAAGGTACAAGGGAGAAGGAGACGTCGTAGACCCCCCAAAGTTGCACCCAATTTGCTTAGAATGATTGGAGAAATCGACCTAGCCGTGCCCGACGTACACACACTGCCGGGGCCGCTGGCGCTTGCAGATTTTGCAAAATAGAATCAACTGATGTGATGACGTCGTCACTCCGGGGGCCACTGGCAGGGCCGTGGCACTTGCGCTCTTCGGCGATGCCGAAGCTTTTTTTTGGGCTCTCTAAGAGAATATTGCAATATCGCCGGAGAGGAGAGTAAAGAAGAGCGGCCTAGAGACTGGAGTGGTGGAAAATTATGAGAAAGGACAGGCGGACGGACGGCCGACTGGGACGGCTGGACGATCTTGCCAACGGACGGACTTGACGCTAAGGGTACGGGAAAATTGGATCAAAGACCGACAGACGGACAGTTTTGGACAACTAGATCACCGAGGGGACAGGCAGCAGATAGGCGGAAAGCCGTCAGGCAAAGACAGTCAGGTGAATGCCACTGGACGGACTGGCAGGCGGACAGACAAGCGGCGAGTGCGCGGTTCTTGTGCATTGAAAATCCGCTTGTGGGACAGACTCACGAGGACGTCTGGCCGCCTCCGCCAACGGATGGACTCTGCGCTAAAAAAAAGCATGGAAAAAACACAAGAAAGACCGGCGGACGGATATAATTAGGTAACCGAAAGGACGGACAGACAGCAGACAGACAGGGAACGCATAAATGTACGGCCGACAGACGGACAGACTCAATATTAAAGCCAAAAAACAAGCCAAGTCAAAAGACGGACTTGCGGACGGACAGGCGGACGGACAGACAGACAGACAGTTAAGAGCAACTATTGTGACTGAACGAACCAACCTGTGGAAAGATCTAAGCATCTGGATGGTCGGAATCCCAAATTCAAATGAGCTTCGAATCCCCCAAAAAGTATAAAAGGACGAGCGCCGGGGGCTTGGCCCTTCAGTCGATCGCGATCCGTCGAAGTGGTAAGTTGTGCGCGCTGCTCCCTCTCTTCCCCTCTCCCACCTAACTTCCATCCAACTCTCCTCTCCCCCTCTCCCCTCTTCGCTCTTCTCTCCCCTCTCCGCTCTCCGCTCTCCTCGAAAAGTGTGAGAAGGCCGCGTCCGCGAGTTTGTACTACGCCTCTGCTCCCTCTCTTCCCCTCTCCCACCCAACTTACATCCCTCTCACCTCTCCCACTTACCTCTCCCACTCACCTTTCCCACTCACCTCTCCCACTCTCCTCTCCCACTCTCCTCTCCCCTCTCCGCTCACCAAATGCCCTCTCTCTCTCTACACTCCGCGAAAAGTGTGAGAGTGCCGCGTCCGTGAGTTTGTACTACGCCTCTGCTCCCTCTCTTCCCCTCTCCCACCCAACTTCCATTCAACTCTCCTCTCCCACTTACCTCTCCCACTCTTCTCTCCCACTCACCTCCCCTCTCCATCCCAACTGCCATCCCACTCTCCGCTCCCACTCTCCACTCCCACTCATCTCTCCCGCTATCCTCTCCCACTCATCTCTCCCGCTCACCTCCCCTCTCCGCTCACCTCTTCCACTCTCCTCTCCCACTCTCCTCTCCCCCTCATCTCTCCAGCTCACCTACCCTCTCCCCTCTCCGCTCACCAAATGCCCTCTCTCTCTGCACTCCGCCGCGTATAGTGTGAGAAAGCCGCGTCCGCGAGTCTGTACTACAAAGTACAGGGTAATCACAGTCGGGTCAACTCGACTGATACTTCCTTACTTGTTTTATTTTCGATTTCACATAAAATTATAGGCCTTAAATTGAGCGGGCGTGGCCGCCGCATACTTCCCCAGGGCCAGCTCCAGCAGGGAGAACTGGCAGCCGGGATAGGCCGACGTGCAGTCGAGGATCTTTCGTCGGCGAGACCTCCGGTAGATCTGATCGTACCGATGGTGTTCCGGGGGCTCAGAATCCCCTACGGTCGCCAAGGGCATGCTGAGCACAGCCCGGACCAACTCCTCTAGCATATTTCCATGGCCTCTCGGCCGACCTCCTGTTAGGTACTTGGCGCTCTCGCAAAGCGCACGGGCCACGCAGGCGCGCCCATTGAACCCCATGCTGCAAAGAGGACACAGGACAGAAATTTAGGTTTTGAAAGACTTAATACTCACTGCTCGAAGGCCGTCTGGACTTGGTCGTAGAATCCTCGGCGCGAGCGGCGCTGCATGACCGCCTTGGTGATGTTGCTGAAGCCGTGGGCATGTTGCTTCACCCACATCTGGTTGGGCAGGTTGTAGGCCACGCCCCAGTTGACGGCCCAGCTGATGAAGTCCACATGCGGATTGCCTATCATGCCGATGGTCAGGCAGATGGCGGCCTGCAAAGAATCCTGCTCATGAGCTTATTTTCGCAGGCTGGCCGGCCACTCACACCGAAACCGACGAGCCATCCGGAAAGGCCAGGTAGCGCTTCTGGCGGCTCAGCTTCTTGGCCACCACCTCCGTGGAATTGTCAGCGATTACGGCTCCCAACGCGGCCAAAGCGACGAGGCTGAAACTAACTAAGCGCATGACGACTGACCGGCGGCTGCCTGGAGACTGCGGCCCGGGCCGGTCGACTGCTTTAACTGCCTATTAGGCCAACTGCTGTTGACGGCAGTGATTAGCGGCTGGCCGCGAACAGGCCGTTTAACAGGGTGAGTGACGGGGGGGCCGCTTCGATGGGCAAACATAATCAGCACTCGCAGTTGAGCATGCAAATTTCTGTCAACAGCACAAGCGACACACACTCACGAGGGCCCTGCAGTGCGATTGTCAATAGCAAAAAGTCGGGGCCACAAATTGCAACGGCTGGTGGTAAATTCGAAAAGCAAACACTACAAATTATGAGATATAAAATGGTCGGCCATAAAAAATCCACCTGAAAGAGTGTCAATAAAAACGTCAGTTTGTGTATTTGCTGAAAATTCGATTGGATTCGCCGCCCCCACAGCCCGGAAAGTCGAATTTATCAGGGCCTTTTGTCGTCGCAGGGAAATGGCGAAAAAAATGGATACACTTTCCGGCTGACAATCGCTTTAATTCATAAGCAATTTCGCAGCGAAACAAAAAAGCCGCATTCAAAATTTATGGCGGCGACGAGAATCCCAACATGTGACGCGATTTAAATATGAATTTTTCGGGCACCCAAATTTGTTATAAGAAAACTCAATTTACAATTCAAATTCCTCTCGTCCATTTCAGGCGCTTGCGTCCCCATAATCTCTGCGGCTCACACCTGTTTTATTTACCCTTCCCCAGCAGCAATTTCGTGAAGTGCGCCAAAAAACTGTGCCTGCAATGGAGGCCGTAGAATCGGGCGCACTCGTGGAGGGCATGGCCGCCGGTGAAGGCCCTCAGATACGCCGGCCTGTAGGCAATTTCCGGGTGTATGTTCCGCAGTAAAATCCGGACGATATCATGGAACAGCGATGCCCCCGGTGGAGCCAGTAAATGACGCGCCTCGCACAGACTCCGCATGATGCAATAGCGAGAATTGTAGCCGTGACTGCAGGACAAAGGAAATTAAGTGGAAATCTAAGTTAAAGATCATTTCACCCACAGATTGGAGAGGAAATCCAGCAGATCAAAGAGCATGGCATGGGCACTGGTGGAGTCGCTGAGTCCTCGTGTTTGACGGCTGCTTTGGGAGGATGCACAGAAGAAGTGGCCATTCTGATCTTGCCTGAGTCGAGAGGCTGGGCAGCCTTGTGGCTGAGGCAGGCGACGGTTCTGGGCAGTTGGCAGCGTGAAATAAAACGGCTGGGCAGGATCTGCTGAGCTCAAGGGCACAACTACAGGCTGCAGGGTCAAATTGACCGGAGCAGGCGGCGGCGGTGGTGGTGGAGGAGGTGCAGGCTTTTTGTGCTTCCGGCGAGGCAGCCAGTCTGCCAGGGCTGCCGGCAGGTCATAAATGTAAGAAGATTCGTAAAGCTGCAGCATGCCGCGCGGAATCGTGTCTATAATTGCCTTGGCGCAGTTCGCCGTGAGCTGAAGGATGAGAGGGTTAAGGACTTCGCTTTTATCTTACAGAATGTGCTCAGTACTCACGACCACCCCGGTGCCCAGTTCAAAGGTCAGATAACGCTTCTGGCGCTGCAACAGCTGGCGGAGATTTGGGGGCTGCTCTTGGAGGTGACTGCTTCCCAGGCTGCTTACTGGTCTGTAACTCCCCAGCCAAAGTAAGCAAATTAAAGAAAGTTTCATATTCTCGGATTCCCCGCTGGCCACTGCAACTATCAGAGGACGACTGAGGCCAGGCGAGCTCATCTATGCCCGATCTATGGTGGAATCCTCACCCACGGCGTGGCTGTTTAATTTGCCCGACCGCAATACTCGATTGGCTGTTTGGCAAACTCATTAGTTGGGGCTCCAGTTTCGCAAAAATTCTATTAATTGTTTGGCCAAAACAGCGCGTGGGATTCGCACTAATTGAATTATCGGCTTGCAGATTGTGATTGGCCATTTAAAATGCGAACCCACTAACAAGCAATCCGATCTGCGGCCACGCAGCCCACTTCACCATTCAGTTGAGGCCACGCCACGCAGGTTGATGATTGCTTTGTGTTTCCCGGTCATCGGGGATCATTAGAAGGGTCACTTGTCTGTCACTTTTCAGACGAGCTGCGGAAAGTTTAGGACTCAGCCCGGCAACTTTCGGCAAGTTTCGAAACTTTCGCCGCAAAACCTACAAACTATTTCCCCTAAGCTGGGGTTCATCTAACCGCGGATGAGACTAGGCAACTTCTTCAGTTCTTAGCCGGGCCATCACAGACTTCCCAGCCGTGGTAAGGTAAGTGTTGGGGTCTCCTAAAAAGCACAGAATATTTTGTAATACCTTTTTCTCTTCTTTTTCATATCGCTCACCGAAGGAGAGGAAATGCTGAGTTCTCCCTTAAATTGCAGTTGGATTCGGAGAGGAAATAACTTAACGTAGGACCAACTAATTTAGAAAATGAAGAGAAACCTTGAACCTTTGTCCTACATTTTCATACCCTTTTGGCATACATCTGTTTAATCTGTACACTATTCACTATTCGTTCATCTATTCGCAGAGCTCTGGAATTCCTCAACTCAAGAGTTATCAAGAGAATGGAGAGAACCTTGCCAGGTAATACGAAATTTTAAATAATATTCTTTGCTTCATTTTTGTATACCCTTCCGCCATACCTTCGTTTAATCTGTATCCTTTTCACTATATGTTCTTCTATTTTAAGAATCCCGGAATTCCTCAACTCAAGAAGCTATTAATAGACTGGAAAGAATCTTGCCAGGTAATAAATAATTTGAAAAAATACCCTTTGCCCCATATTTTTATACTCTTCTGCCATACCTTTGTTTAATTTGTACTCTTTTAACTATTCTTTCTTCTATTCGCAGAGCCCAGGAATCACTGAACTCAAGGAATTATAAAGAGGACTGCAGAACACCTTGCCAGGTAATAGGAAAGTGGGAAAATTACCCTGGGACCCACATTTTCGTACCCTTTCTTCTTATTCATTGCAGATCTCTGGTTCTTCTCATTTAGTTCAATTTATTTATTGTACAACAATTTGGTAAAGTGAGCCAAGAAACTGTGCCTGCAGTAAATGCCGTAGAGGCTGGCGCACTCGTGCAGGGCGTGGCCGCCGGTGAAGGCCTTCCGATAGGCCGGCTGGACGGCCACCTCCGAAATAATGTTCCTCAGCAAGATGCGCACGATGTCATGGAAGAGGAAGGCCCCCGGAGGAGCCAGCAGGTGACGGGCCTCGCACAGAGTCCTCATTATGCAATAACGAGACTTGTAATTGTGCCTGAAATTAGAAGAGAATTAAGAGGAGCCTCGCAATCTTCAAACCTTTTAACTTACAGCTCGGACAGGAAGTCGAGTATATCGAAGAACATGGTGTGGGGGCTGGTGGAGTTGCCTGTGGCCACATTCAAGCCGAGTTTATCGAGCTCACGTCTCAGACGCCGCAGCTGGGAGTTTGGCTGGCAGAAGAAGCCGCCGAATTCATCCTGGACGAGCTGGGAGGCCGGGCAGCCTTGGCTGGAGTACGATTGCCTACGAGTCTGACCAGCAGGTAGAGCAAAATAAAAGGGCTGGGCGGGATCGCTGGTGCTCAAAGGCACAATCACGGGCTGTGGGGCCAAGCCAGTTGACGCCGTCAGCGGAGAACCTGGAGGTGGAGGAGGTGGTGGTGGAGGAGGCGGCGGAGGAGGTGGTGGCGGAGGTGGAGGCGGTAGTGGAGAAGCCCCAGGCTTCGGTTTTGGCCTGCGCCGCGGATACCAGTCCGCCAGGGCAGCAGGCAAATCATAAATCCACGAAGACTCGGTCAACAAGGTTAATCCTCGGGGAATGGTGTCTACGATAGCCTTGGCAATATTTGCTGTAAGCTGTGGATAATTGTAAGTATTGGAATTGAAATACTCTTTTTTTAATACTCACAATTACTCCCGAGCCCAGCTCGAAGGTTAGCCAGCGCTTCTGGCGATTCAACAAATGCTCGAAATTCGTGGGCTTCTTATCCAAAAAACTGCTACCCCGGAGGGTGGCATTCGCCGAGGCCTCTGCCCCATTGCCGCCCAGCAGCAAGGTAATCAGCCAAATGCCTAACCAATTCCTGACATCCAAGGCTCGCATTGTGCCCGCTGGCAGTGGCAACAAACCAAAGCCGACTGAAGACAAGCGGTCTCAACTGGCTTGGTCGAAAGTTGGCCCCAAACTCTTAGCCCCGTATTGATATTTGTCCAAGCAATTAGAAGACGAAATGGGTCTGCACTTAATTAGAAATTCTTTGGATGTGCTCTAAATTTCACAGGCACCAGAAGATGTAGAAGTCGAAAGACAAAGAAAATTAGAGGGGTGAATTTTAAAGAAATTAATCAATGGATTTTTAGGAATCCCAAATGAAAGGAATTTAATATTTAATCTATTTCATAGTTTTATTTCTTTATAGAATGAAGTTCACCTGGAAAGAGCTCTTTTATCCTCCGATCTTTGTAATGAGAACGCGCATTAAAAACCGGCCAAGAATTGGGTCGAATGGACCAGTTATTCGGGTTGCTGTTAATTAAATTATCAGTTCTTAGATTGGAACAAAAAATCGTAAGAATACAAACAACAAATCAAAAGCCATCAAATCGAGCACACAATTCAGGCAACCCGTCCAAGTTTCTTCGGCGGATGTCAGCAGTTTGTTTCCGCGAGACCAACACAATGGCCACGGCAATTCGACTTTTGGGACTGCTGCTCCTCCTCCCGACCATTTGGGGCAAGACCGAAATCGACAGCCACGCCTCCACCTCCAACGACCTGGCTGACGGCCTGCCAACAACCGACCTCCTGATGCCGCCCGATGACAAAAGCCATCACATCAACGTCACGCTGGCTGCCGAGGCGCCACATGCGGCCGCCACTTCACGCAAACTCTCGAGAGGCAAACGATTTGTGGCCTTTCCGCAGGGCTCATCGTTTTCGGTAAGAAAACTTTGAAAACGCCGTCTCCTCCGATTCGAACGATTCGTCTTCCAGGCTGCTGTCTGTCTGACCACCGGTGTGATTGGCAATCCTCACTTATTGTACTTGAGCATGGGTCTGAATTGGGGCATTGCCTACGACCTGCCGAACATCACTTGGGTGCTGACCAACTTGCATGGCTTTGGCAAGAAGAAGAAGGTGGTGGAGACGAAGATCAAACGCCGGCACCGTCGAGAGCTCTACGGCCGCCTCGAGTCCATGATAACCAGGTGAGTGGGGGAGGCGAAGTTCCTTTAAATATTTAGTCCACACTTCGCGTCATAATTTCAAGTGCCTCACTTGTCCCTTGTCACGGGGCGAGCTCTCAGAAGTCGAGAGATTGTATCGTTTATAAACATTTTGCTTTGACTTCTAGGCCGGCCATAAGGGCAGGGCGGTGGGTGCTTGCCAAAATCAGCCAAGCGACTTGACTTATCAAAAGACCATGAAAGGACGAAGCTTACGCACAAAAAGCCCGGCCAAGCGACCGCCTAGACCGACACCATTTCGGTGCGGGTGGGCGGGTGTGTGTGCCTGGCATCGTAATAAAATGTTGGTATTTCATATTAGCATTTAAATTGGCTTTTTGTGTGCTTCGGAAATAGTTTAATATCCGAAAAGTCTTTGCGCTGCGGTCGATGCGGTCCTCCGACCGAGGTCCCTCCGCTTCGGGTCCTTGAAATGCATAACAAATTAGTTCATAATTGCCCCCGCCCCAAAAAAAAACCTAGAAAATTTGTAGCCACAGCCAACTCCTCGAATATATCAAAAGTGACGGCAGCACCGTTTATCTGGACGGACCCATCGTTGTTACCTTTTCAGTGGGCGTGTCATTTGCAGGAGTTGTCAACGCTTCGATTTCGATTCGTCTCGCTTCGATTGGACTTGGTCTGCTTTGGTTAGCAGCCACTATTGATGTCTGGCAATTTCATCATTGACTTTTCGCCCTCCCCCTTCGGGTTGGTTTTCGGTTAGCCAACTCACTGACAGGCCGAACGTCCGGCCATCCGCCCTGATATCCGTGTCCGTCTTGTTGCCTGTCTTTGTTACTCCGGCCTTAAGTGGTTATGTATACGTTAGAGGGCCGGCGGGGGGACAGCAGATATGTGCGCTGTATGCCCTGTGGGGTTAATGAAGTTGTTTGTTTGTTTGCTTATTTCTACATGGCCAGGGCCGGCCGACTATCGTGGGTGGCTAACAAAGCTTGGGCAATAAGTCAAACGGCAGGCCGTTCAACTCTTCGTTCCACCCTCCGAGCTCATTACAAAAGCCCTCGAGTCCTAAAGCCTTCCACGTGCAACGACAAAAGCCATCCCCCCGAAGAACTCTTTAAAGAGCCAGCCTGCTTCCGAATCACGCCATCGATCTTTGTCGTGGTGTCTTGACTGTTTCCCCCAGCATTTGGACGGCTAACAGTCGCTGGAAGTGCAACCAATTCAATTAAGCTGCAGTCGGCAGGTCTTGGAGTGCCCCGGCAATGTTTATTGTAAACGTGACTGCCGCCGTGGCTGGCAACGGGCAACGGGCAACTGCAAGTGGGCGAGTGGCAACTGACAATTGACACATTTGCACTTTGGCAATTTCCTTGCCAACACCTGAGCTGGCGGCGAGCGTTGGCCCCTCGTTTCAGTGGAGAGTCAACAGAGCTGGCAAGAGGACAGACGACGTGGATGGAGCTGTTGCCATGATTTACGCTCGGCTTTTATTGTTTAATTATCGTTTAATTGTTGCAAACTTTTTGATTTACGATTTAATTGCAATGAAAAGTGTTGTAAACGCGACACCGTCAAGTTTCGTGGCCAACGCCACCGCCACCGACGCCGCCGGTTTGGGCCATAAAACCGATGCCCCTGTTGGCCAAATGGCCGGCGCTTTAAATGATTTATGGCCGGCAGCAGAGTTACCATCAACGTTATCGCCAACATCGTCGACATCACCGCCAACATTGATGACTATGATGGAACGTGCAAATATGCCAAAGACAACGCCGATGACTGGCAAATCGCTGCAATGTGTAGAACAGGATTCGCTTCATCGGCAATGGCAGCGGGTGCTGCGGCGGCCCAAACGCTATCTCAGCTTTCCCGAGGGTTCATCCTTCTCGGTATGTTTGCCCCTCCCCCCAAATCAACGAGTTGAAGGCCCCAAAACGGAAGCCGGAAATGTTGATTTTGATTTGTGGTCCCCCAGGTGGCCGTGTGCTTTACCGTGGGCATCATTGGCAATCCCTACTATGCCTACAATAGCTTCGGCCTCAATTGGGGCGTGGCCTACGACCTGCCCAACACCACGTGGGTCCTGCACCATCTGCACGGCTTTGCCAGCCACCCGGTGGCCCCGGCAGTCCTACGCCGCCGCACCCGCCGCAGCCTCTACAACGACATCGAGATCCTCGTGAATAAGTAATCCCGAAAGGCCCTGAAGACCCCTCGAATCCTCTTTAAACTATCCTTAATTCTGTGCTCCTTTTCCAGCATGGGCTACAATGGACGTGACTGCATTTTGCGCACTTTGTGCGAGAGTCGTCAGTACTTCCAGTCGACCAAGATGAACATGATTGGCGAAATGCTGCGAGCGATTTTCAGGTAAGCCGCCTGAGCAACTTTTATACAAACCCTGGAGCTGTCCTTTTTCTCTTTCCAGCCTGCCCAAGCAGCGGCTGTTCTCGCGAGAGCTGCACGAGGACTCGGATCTGCAGCACTACGACCACGCGTACCGGAATGCCTGGGGGAACGACTGTGCCAGGCAGTACGACTGCCACTTTTCTCTGCTGGAGTTGGCCTTTGGCAAGTACGCGAGGCCGCCCAAAAATTATTACGCCCAATAAAAGCCGCTGTGTTGGAATTGCTTTGCTTTGGGCCGAAGGGTTGGGTTGGGGTTTCTAGGCAACTTGTTGCCGTTGCTTTTGTCCACCGTTCGTGGGCTTTTATAAATGGCAGTTCATTTTTCCAGTTGGCTAGAGGAGGGGAGACGTTGGACCTGCCAGCTGACTGATGTATGTCTGTTTCCCACGTTGTCCTTTGGCCGGCGACAGCCACTCAACCACTTGGGCAATATTTAATTTTAAAGAAATAAAAATACATTTGGCAAAGTTTTAAGGAATTTAGTTCAATCAACAGGCAGACGTAATGGCCTCAAAGGACAAGCGCGAAAGAAAAAGGATATTATTCAATTTTCAAGTGGCCCATTGAGAGTTTTTTTTTAATATTTGCACGCCCTTCTGACTGAATTTATTTCTAAAAATATCCTAGAAACTTTGCCCCCTTAATTGGCACTGCAGTTGCCGCCGCCGCGCGCCCTTGGCTGTCAACTGGCCAACGTAATGAAAGCCCCCAAAGAAAAAGTGTTAACAAGTTGATGTGGCCAGCAGCAGGCGGCCAACAACAAAAATAGACGAGACATGCGATGTCACAAAGCCAAACAAAACGATAAATAAATAAATAAGCAAAGCACGTTGACTGCTCTGCCGGCTGCTCTTTGTTTATTTATGCACCGTTGATTGTGTGCGTGTGTGTGTGTGTGTGTTGGTTTATTTATTCATCTGAGGTAGATCTGCGGCAGAGCGGCATCGGTCAACTGACCGACTAGAAAAGAAGCGCTGATTTCTGGTCAGCCAGCGGCGGCCTCACACAGCCCACAGCCCGCCAGCGAAGTGGAGGTGGCCGGCCAGATAAAAACAAATTGCTAATTATCCGCCGCAACTGTAAACTCTCCCAGCCACCCAACACACCGTTGAACTATTAATTAATGTCAAACGCGGTGGGCCGACTGCAGCGAGGCAAATCGAGGACAGCCGCATCCTTTGGCATGTTGAGCCTGTCAGCAGTGGCGGCGCTGCTGTTGGTCCTGCTGGCGACCTCGGAGCTGGCCGATGCGGTGGACATGGAGCCTCGCCCAGCTTATGACACGGCCGCGGGCAATGGCACGACAGCAATTCTGCGGCGTGGCAAGCGGTATTTGGAATTCAGCAAAGGCTCTCGCATGTCGGTGAGTATGGAGGACATGGCAAGCGGGTTCTGCGGCTGGTTGACCAAAATCTTTCGATTTCAGTGGCGCACGAACGGCAAGAACAACATCCTGGCCATCAATACGCTGTTCTCCTATGGCTGGGGCTTTCGCTGCAATTGGCCCTTTCCGGACCCCAAGGAGCAGCGGCAGAAGAACCGAATTCTCTACAAACGCGACCTCTTCCATGGCCTGCAGCGGGCCCTCGACAGGTGAGTAAACCAAGCATCACAAATGTCCGGTAATCCCAGTTCGATTGCCCGTCAAACAGCCACGGATTCGACGGGCAGGCCTGCCTGCTCAAGTCCTTCTGCACGGCCCTCCTCGATGTGGACAAGGGCCAGCAAAGCGGCATGCTCTTCAAGCTGCTCAAGGTGGTCTTCAGGTGAGTTTGGGCCATGTGACAGATGTCAAAAGCCTGATTAGCATCTTTGATTGGCAAGCTTAAGAATCGTCAGGCGGTTTTGGGGTCTCTCAGTGTTTCCCCGCCATGGCCAGGCTACGCTTCGTGGCCGCAGTGCTGCTGATTTGGCCGCTGCTGCAAATTGAGACGTCGTCTCATCGGCGAGTCAAGCGCTACCTGGACATTCTAGAAACCAGTCGTTTGTTCGTGGGTAGCCTTAAATTCCCCGCCAGTGGCCTGGGTGACTGACAAGCCTCTCGCATTTCCTAAAGTTCCGTGTCAATGGCAAGAACAACGTGATCGCCTCGCCGCAGATTTGGGCCCACGGCTATGGATTTCGGGCCAATACCCCGGTGCTGGTGAAGCCCGAGAACCGACCCTTTCGCCGCCGCGACACCTACGGGCTAATCGATGAGCTGGTGCGCCACACTGGCCTCGATGGCCAGACCTGCGGCCTGAAGGTCTTCTGCGCCACGCGGGCCCGGGCCGAGGGTCAGGGGTTTCTATTTAAGCTTATGAAATTCATGTTTACGTGAGTTCAGGCGGCGAGTAATGGATTTTTTTTTAAATTTATTTCCCCCTTTCAGCCTCGAGGATCATGAGAAGCACCACCTGCCTTTTCTGAGGGAAGAGAACTGCGAGCAAATCCTGCACAGCCATTGTCCGCTCAGTTTTGACAGCATCTCGCCCTACACAGACGATGCCTGACCACCAATAAAAGTAATTTGAAATTTAAAAGACTTTTCAGGTTGCTTTAAGTTTAATTTCATGGGGCGACGTGTAATCTACAATTAAGTTGTTGCCCGTGTCATCCGCCGGCGATTCTCATTACGTTTACTCATTTTGATTAAAGTGGGAAATGCGAAAATCATCAACGAAAAGGCAAGAACTAAGGGACGACGCATGGAGAGCCTGACAAATGAGTGTGGCGCGGGAGGAGGCAGGATCATTGTTGACCTCGTTGCATGACAAAAGTTGCTGTTTAATGTCACCAGCATGAAATGCGAAGTGGTGGCCGCTTTTGATGCACTCGCCGCGTTGGCCGGGGCATTGCGTGTGGCGTGTAAGTGCATTAAAAATTAACTTTAATTAAGTTAAAAACATAAATTACACGCATACACAGTCACAGATGCACAGGCGGCCATTTTGCACTGCAATGGCGTTTTTGTTGTTGCCATTTTGTTGCACGCACTTGAAGTTTGTGCCGAGCAGAAGTTCCGTTTTGGGGGCGGCAAGTTTAAGTGCTTGTTGTGTTTTTGCCAGGCACTTTGCCACACACACACACGCACATCATTTGCACACACTCAACCTCAATCAAGTATTAATTATGTTGCCAACCCACGATCGTCGTCACGGACGTCGTTGTTGTTCTGGCCGCCACCTGGTGCAACTTTTGCTCTGCCGTCGGACAAACGAACTTAAATGTGATGGCAGCGCCAGGCCGGCACACCAATTAGTTGCTGGGAGTTGCCGGCTCTGCTTGCAGCAAGCAATTGTAATTAAAATTGTTATGTGCCCGGCCATAAACGGGAGAAGTTCGTGGGCCGGGAAAACAACAAAAGGTGTTGCCTACTTTTGTGGGCATTTGTCGGTTCGCAGAAACTTTGCTCGCAAAACAATTTAAAATCTCATTTCTCTGCACTCCCTAATCTGCCGGCCATGTATTTAAATTTACCGACGCCATCCCTCGACTGTGTTGATATTTAAACGCCTGGATTTCCTTGGGGTGGACACGTGAGGCCCAAACACTTCATCACCGACACCAGCAGCATCACCTGACGGATCTGACGGTAAATTTATTGGCATTAAAAGGCAGACGGCGGACCGATGGCAAATACGCCAGCCCGGCTTATTACGCATGCGAAAGGGCTGCCGGGCTGGCCCAGCAAACAGATTACCAAGGCCCAGACCGAAACCCAAGCCGGCTCGGCCTCGGTCCTCGCCCCACAGCCTATTTGCATTCATTCATTAATTGTTGCACATGCCACACATCGATGGAGAGACCAAGAGACCGACGCTCGTGGCGGCGCAGTGGCATGTAAATTGATTTGATGCGTTGTCAATTAAAATGTGCAATTAATTCCATTTGGCTTGCGAGCATTATCAACTAATTGGGGCGCGATACAGAGCGGCTCCCTCTTTTTGACCGAAGGCTGCTAATGAGCTTAGTTAGCCAATTGGGTCTGCGGCAGGACCGCCCCACCCGTTGCCAAATTAAATTGTCTATGGGCCGGTTTAAATTCCCCGGGTACGCGACTTGGCGGCTTCTTACCTCGGCAATATGCCTACACTTCATTTCAGAATGCCAAGACGCTCAAATTAGTTCAAGGATTAGTGCAATTAAAGCTAAACCAACTGAGCAATCAGCGCGCCAAGCGAATCCACCGCCGAGCTTGCCGAAAGCCAAAGACAGGCTGCCATTCCGTGATGCTCGCTGGTTCGGAGGACTCCGAGGAGAGCATCTGGCAGACTTTACTTCCTGCTGGCAGCTGGCAGCCGTGGTGTTTGCTTTGCTGTTGATTGTCAGGTGAAGGGCTGAAAGTAGCCATCGTCACCCCTTTGGCCGTCTGTCTGCGCTGGCATGTCGCAATTTCCCAATTAGCTACTCATTGAGATAAATTTCTTATGCAAATGATGACAAGGCCGTTGCCGCGCAACAACAGCAGGAAAATGTCGCAATCGCAGCTGGCAAAAGCCGCGCAGCTGACGCGACCACGCCCCTTCCCTGGGGGGCAGCCTACTAGGCAACCTGGCCCTGGAAATCTTGTTGTTTGCAACTCAAACTGAGTGACATTGAGTGACTTGGTCGCCTCCGCCCAGGCCACGCTCCCTCCGTCTTCCTGTCTCGCATTCTAATTGGCTTTCCGCTTGGCCCGACCATTGCCCTAAGATTTGACATAATTAAAATCCCAGAGCCTCAGCCAGTTGAATCAGCAACTCAAGGAAAATAAACAACTGACTGACTAACTGATTCTTATTATTGTTCCCAGCCTGCCCGAGTTTGAATCCGAAATGTTAATGGCCTTCGGCGAAATTCATATGCTAATCGTGGTCCAATTTCTCTGGCTTGAATTTCATCGGTAAACACAACTCAACTGGAGCATTCACATGATGATGAAATACCGTTACCGTTGCCGCGGTAAACAAATCTCGCCGAGTTCAACGACTGACAGTTCACACCTGCGTGTGAATTGCCGGCCTCTGTCGGCCCATTGACCGTTGGCAGTGAATGAAACCAAAGCTGCTAATTAAGTGCCCACGATTTGGGCTAATCTCAGGCCAATGATCTTGACTCAAGCAGGAAGCCAAGTCGGCCTATTTTAATCCATTTGAGGGACTTAAAATAAAAGAAATTCCCTGGCAATTTCAAACTTAAATTGCCATGGAACTCGTCCTGCCTGAGGAGTTTGCATTCGCCTGTCCGTCCGCCCATCTCAGGCCAATGATCTTGACTCGAGGAGTCAAGAGTGGCGAAGAAGGAAGGCAACTCGGTGGATTGGGAAACACTCCATTTGAGGGACTTAAAATTAAAGGAATTCTTTTTCTTCCGTGCCAATTTCAGCCTTAAATTGCCATGGAAATGGGAGCTTGCATTCGCCTGTCTGTGTGCCCTTTCCGCATGGTAATTAAAGTCTTTTGTGTTGGTCCCCTTTTTACTTAGATGGGGCCACAAAATCCAACCGAAATCCACACAACCAACCCACACACAACAGGCAGACAGGCACACACACCTCCGATCTTTGCTGTGCCCGTGACATCCGCAATTATCACACATGAGGGCCGCCGCTGGCATGGCCACAATCCGACGAACCACACCGACAAACATAAATTTAAATTTAAGCAAATTTTCTGCTGCTTTTGGTTTCTCCGTTTCCATCTTTTTTTTTTGTAGATCTGCCGCCGGTTCGCTTTGTTGCTGTGTGCATTGTGCTGTGTGAGATTTTTGCTAATTTTTAGCAAGTTGAACTGTAAACAATGTCAACATAGAAACCAAATGAAAACAAATGCAGCCAACGGACACGGCCAACTTGCCGGGGCCCTCGTCCTGTTCTTGGTTCGAAAATCAGGAATTGGCTGGCCCAGGCGGACTGTGGACAGCGGACAGCGCACTAACGAACAGCAGTTACCGCCGCAGCCGCCATTGCAGTTGCAGCAGCAGCAGTGGCAAAATTTTCCTACCATGCAAACATTTGTCAAATGTAAATTAGCAAAATGGGAGGAGGTTACCGGGCTGTCCTGCTGCTCCTGCTGCTGCTGTGTTGTTGTGGTTTTTTTCTTGCATTGCAGGACAGCGAGAGGCCCAGGCGGAGGCGGCGACGAAGGCGGTCGCCGGGCACAAGAACAAATCGCATAAAATCGCACTTAATGCCCGCAGCCAGCAAACATGGAACAGAGCGCGGCGAGGCGTGAATGTCGCCAGCACACAAACGCCGACATGTGTACCCGTCAGTTTGTTGGCATGCCAGCCACTACAAGTGTGTGTGGTTGGACGGAAAGTATTAACATAACCAAAGCGGCTGGCAGGGCTTACAATTATCAAGACAAAGGGGAGCGTTTAATTTCCCTGGGAGAGCCGAAAAAAAAAGTGCAAGTCAAACTTTAATAAGCGTAATTTGTGTGACGGCGCCACATTGCGTATGAGCAATTTGCATTCAGTTTGCTTGCATTTGCCGCTCCATGCGGGCGTGTGAGAGAAACTTTTCCATTTACACTGCATCTGCTGTGAATACAAGGAAACTTTTTGGATATTTTCTGATATTTTATTTGCTATAATGCGAGGTATTTTCCAAGTCGCCTCCACCGGTTTGCGCTCTTCGGCTCTCTCGGGCGAGCCCATTTAGCGCCCGTGTGGCCCGCACTTTGGATCGCTACAAGAGTCGAGTTAACGACACTCAATTGGGTGCTAATTGTACAATTAAACGTTATGCGGGAGCCCGAAAAAAGAGTCGACGGCCAATTGCCCGCCGCTTGCCTCACACACACTCAGTATTTTCCAGCTATTCATTCGGGCCACAGTCCCCATACACAAAGGGATTTGGCGAAAAACTCTAATTGTGATTATCGTCGGGCCCCTCATCAATTCTGGGAGGCTTCAACTGGGCCCGCGGCATTGAAATTCCCTGCCGACTTTAACTACCGAAATTGCATCAATTTAAGGGTCGCTGGCTCTATGCAGCCGTCGGCCAAAGTGGAATTATGCAAATTTGTGTGAGTGCCCCGAAAAAAAACCAACAGCGGTAGGAGCGCCGGCGGCGGACCTTTCAATTGCTCAATTACAAAAGTGACTTTTGGTCGTTTTCAAAAATCGTGAATGGCAAAAACAATCAAAGTAATTGCCTGGGCAGTCGCCAGCGCCCTGCTCCTCATGCTGATGGCCATGACGCTGCTCGACCACAAGGACAACCCCCAGCCGCCGCCGGCAGCAGCCCCAAATGACAGCGGCCAACTGGAGCTGAACACTTGGCGGCGTCTGCACCGCCAGAAGCGCTACCTCCTCTTCCCCGAGGGCAGCTCCTTCCAGGTGGTCTTCGACCTAATCATTCCAATTGTGGACTGGACGAATTACGCCATCATGGGCATCACTTGCGCGGTGGCCTGGGAGCTGCCCAGCAAGCCGGCCAGCGAAATAATTGAAAACGTCCGCACCCGACTCAGTGATGGAACGCTGGGCGTGGTCCGGCGCAATGGCAGCGCCGGCCTGGATCCCCCCACTGCCACTAATTGGAATGCCTGGCACGAGGGCCAGCCGCAGACAATGGCCCGGCCCCCAAGCCAGCCCGGGGGCTACCCGTACTACACAAATGTGGGGCCGGCCGTTTCCGGTTATGCAAATGCCAATGGTCGGCAGCAGGAGCAGGCTAATTGGCATGCGTGGCAGTCGCCGCAGGAATCGCCCGGTGACGTTCGATGGCCCACGGCCCACAACAATTGGTGGCAGCGCAACAAAGGGCGCATCGAGCAGAAGTGGCGCGAAAAGCAACGCCTCTGGAGTGCGCCAGATGAGCGGTGAGTGTGGCGCCGTGGCGGGTTCAAAGGTCATTCTAAAAATCGTCTCTTTCCAGCCAGCGCTCTTGGCTGAGCGAACCGCCCAGCCATCAAATCTACCCGGTGTTTGGCAGGCGCCGCAGACGGCGCCAGGCAGCCGAGGACCAGGCAGCCCAGGCGACTTTTGAGCAGCTGCATCGACGCGTCCATCTGAGCACTCGGCAGCGGCTTTTCGGCAAGATCGAGCGATTGTACAAAGCGTAAGTGGTGAATTCCCTGCCCGCCTCTTTCATTAGAGTTCTTGGTTTTCCAGGCGCCAGCTGAATGGCACCGCCTGCGTGCTGCGAGCCCTTTGCGAGTCAGCCCAGCGGCACCAGCTGGACGGCTCGGGGCAGCCTCAAAGCTTTATTATGGAGCTGCTATCGGCCATCTTTCAATTGCCGGCAGGCGGGCAGCAGGACGAGCAGATTGCTCCGCATTACTGGCAAGCGCACTGGCAGGGCCAGCAGCGCTCGTCCTGTGGGCAGCTGTACGGGGAATGTGCGCATGGTTTCTGGTTGGATTAAAGGCAAATTAAATTTTATTTTTAAACGATTTCTTGGCGGTGACAGTTCCCCTTCCAGTTGGTTGTTCACGGGCGTGAAAGTTCTAAGTTTTCAACAGAACAGAAAAGACAAACAGCGCGTCAAAATCTCTCGCGTGAGCAGCGAAATCCAGCGAATTAGAAGACCAAAGTTTAGTGAAAGCCAACAAACAGTGGGACAAATCACACTTCCAGTTGGTTTAATTAGCTCTGCCTATCCAGTTCGTTATTTAGCTTTCTGCGTCTTAGAAACCTCGATTTGCCCCAGAGTCCAGGGCGGGGCGGGGGCTCTCGTTCAGCTGCCGCCTCTCAATTAACAGTTGGTAATATGAAATGCGGCCGCAGCCAGCGCCTTTGTGTGCCTTTGTCTTTGTCGGAGGCCCTAATGGAGGCACAGTTGCGAGCGAGACGTGTAGGTCATCAGAATGGGGCGACAACCGGGCCGAGACAACTTTATGCCGCCCCTTCGGCTGGCCATGGCGTTGGCGGGGCTGCTGGCGGTGTTGCCAGGCAGCTGGCAGGGGGACTGGAGGACCCTTGATGTAACAGGAAACGGCGGCCTTCCCGATGTCAGTGATTCGGGCCCTGATTTAGATGCCCATTCAGATTTCGAGCAGCTCGTTGAGGCGAAACTAAACGAATCTCGGCGACACTCGCAGGAGCTGCTGTCCAGGAAACGACGGTATTTAGTGTTTCCGGAGGGCAGCTCTTTCCAGATGGGTGAGTCAAGGGCGACGATGAGTTCAACCCTATAAAATATCATGCCCCTCACCCCTTCCCAGTCTATGACGAGATTGTGGCCGTTGTCGACTACACGAACTATCTGATTCTGGGCATCACCGTGGCCTTGGCCTGGGAGCTGCCCAGCAAGCCGCCCAGCGAAATCCTCGAGGACCTCAAGACCAAGCTGGACGAGGGGACCCTGGACATCAGTCGCAACGACACCGTCTCCAATATCACCTACGTGGATGCCACAACCGCCCCTCCAACGGCCTACAAGCCCAACTTCATCAACCTCTCAGCCGGGCCAGCCCGTCCGCCGAATTCCTACTACAGCTCGGCCGCGGTTTTCCGGCCGCCCATGCATCCAGTCCACCGCTACCCAGACAGCTTCTACCGCCAGCCCTCGAACCCCCCCGGCTGGCGGCGCAAGGACCAGCACTACTATTCCTATTACAAGCCCGGCAGCAGCAGCAGGAATCCCTTCGAGCAGCTGGCCAAGCCCTTCCAGGCCATAGCGGCCAAGCAGAAGGCCAGGTACCCCTACTGGGCCTTGGCCTCGCGGTGAGTAGGAAGTGGGCCGAGGCAAAGCTGAGTATCAAATTCGACTCCATTGCAGGCTGGGCGACACTTGGCGGCGGCGCAACGACTATGCCAGCCAGCAGTTTGCCCCGCCGACGGCCGGCACTACGACGACGTCGACGACCACCACGCCGGCTCCGGTGGCCAGGCATCACCGCATCTACCCGGTGTTTGGGAAAAGGCGGCGCAGCCTGCCAGACGGCGAGCCGCACCACCGCCACCGTAGGAGCGGCGTGGAGGCGGCCCAGGACGGCGAGCTCACGAAATTGGACCGCATTCAGATCAAGCACCACCGCAGCAGCCGGCAGGCCTTGTACGAGCGCATCGAACGCTACCTGGACAAGTGAGTGGCCCAGAAGGACAGCGGGTTGCCTCTAATCCTGTGATTTGTTTTCCCAGGCGCGGCCACCATGGCATTGACTGCGTGCGGCGCGCCCTCTGCGAGACCGGGCAGAAGTCGGAGGAGCGGGAGCCTGGCACTTTCGTGGGCGAGCTGATGCGGGCCGTGTTCACCATACCCGAGGCCCTGGACAACGAGCCCGTGGCCTACAGGGACACGCACTACGACAAGGCCCATGCCCACACGGGCGACTGTGGGGAGCTGTATCCGCGGTGCCAGCACTCCTTGTGGGAGGCAGAGTTCATTAAATAAACCTAGAGGATTTCGGAGCTTTTATTTTGGGTGTCAGAACAATTTGCCGCCCATGATCAGGGCCAGGATGTCCACGCGGCACTGCTGGCGGAAGCGACGGGAGCAGTCCTCGGCCTCCAGGCGCATGGTCTCGCTGTAGTCGTCCTCCACGCCATTGATGGTGGGCAGGCTTTAAAAGAAGGACAGTAAAGAAAGGAGGGCAGGATTGTCTTGCTGGACTCACGTGAAAATCAAACGCACAATGTCCTGGAACATGGAGTAGCCCGGCGGCAGCAGCAGTCGCTTGCTGTCGCAAATGGCCCGCAAAATGCAGGACTTCACATCGAAACCCAGGCTGGGAGAAAGGAACAGAGGAAGTTTTAGATTTCCCGGGTTAAGATCCTTTTACTTACAGTTTGCTGAAGGCCCCGAACTGCTCGAAGAGCTGGCGGCGATCGCGATGGCCATGGTAATGCCGCCAATCCTCGAAGCCCT
>JBAMCP010000093.1:92297-102684 GCA_037075105.1 Lissocephala sabroskyi | reverse complement strand
TGCTTTTTAAATTGCAACTTTGACTCGGTATTTATTGAAGTTGAACTTAAAATCTCCGACTGTCGTCGTGGTATTTTGTGTGTGGCTGACGTTTCTGATAGTAAATACAAATTCATAATTTTCGATATATGCGTTTTTATGGTGACGGTGATGTGCTTTTGTGCGAGTCCTTTTGACAGCTGTTGCAGATTTCCGTTTTTCGCATTCCCTGTTGTCCTTTAAATGCACTGGCATCAGCAACTGTAATGCATTCGGTGAATTTATGGAAGCATACGGAAAACAAGCGCAAAAATTCCACATGACGTTTGCCCTTTTAAAATTATAATCGGAAACTTTTCTAGAGGAAAGAACGTTCTTAAAATCCAACAATCACATTAGAGTTTTCTATTTTCATATCATAAAATCGGCAAGTACACAATTGCAGGACCCTCCGGGGAGGCCAATTGTTTTACACGCATATCAGGGTGGCCATATGAATCGGAATGGGGCGAATTGAGTGTATTCACATTTGCGTATTTATGCAGAATATACAATAAATGAACATTTGCCCGCACACTTAAATCGCCACGCATGTGACCGTACATTTTCATATACTTCTCATCGGAATCCGAATCTGGAGCAGGAGCGCGAGAACCGTGAGCCAGGAACCGGCAACCGAAAGCCGGTATGCGCCAGCATGTATTTTGTACATGTTCGTTTTTATCAATGCCATTTGCACCATTTTTTTATTCGAGCTTCGGGATTTCGCCTTTTTTTGTTGTTGGCCGACATGCGTCACCCTTCGATTTTGCGCCCACACCATTGAGGGCGCCAGACGCCATTCACAGTTCGCCGGCGTTGGCCAGTTGTGTCCGGGAATATTTGCAGCGTCAGCGGCAAAAGGACCAAAAAAAAAAAAATACAAAATCAAGCAAAAAACTCCGCCGTCTTTGTATATCCGACGGAACGAATATGTGTTCGGTTCCAACGGTTTAACGGTCGTGACTTTTTTGCGATGCGTCGCCGCAGCAGCTGGGTCACAAATCGTAATCGTGCCCCCGTTTGTTGCAACGACTCTTCGTTGACCCATTCACAATCTCATATAGAAAATTCGAAACGATATGCGAATAAAATCCCATTCACATGTTAAAACAATGCAGCAAAGGTTGGCCAAAGTCAAAGTCCTTGGCTGGTTGGTTGGCCTCGATTAATAACTGGGATTTTCTTCAAAATCTGTGTGGAAAAAACGGGCAATTTAATTCTTGATGGCAAAGTAAAATAACAAAAATAATGCCTGCAACATTTTTAATACCCTGTGGGATTATAATGAATGAAAACATCAGCATAATTGATATTTTCAGCCTGCCCGTTGGGCTTCTCAGTGCCCCTCGGCTGATTCAAATAGATTCGTTCGAAACGTGACAGGTTTCCAAAAAGGTTGAGTAGACAAACAAACACGAATTTCAAATGCTCTTTAAGCAACGAAACGGGAAAGAATTGGGTTAGAAAATAGGGAATTATTTCGAGATTTTATTTGGGTTAGGATCTCAAAATTAGAACCTTTTAAAGAGCGTTTCAAAATTGGGGAATTAGAGGACTTTTCTTCAATTTAATACGAATCTGAAAGAGTGTTTGGGGTTGAAGTTCTGCTTGTCAATCACTGGCAGTTGAGTCCTCTGGGTGAGGGGGACGGATGTGGGGAGGCAGTGTTATTATTTGCTTGCATTGTCCAATTGTTTTTGATTTGACTTTGCATAGTATTTTAATTCCCCGATACCAGCAGAGGACCACGTTTCATAATCCTATTGAATTCCAATTGTTTTGGCCAAGCCCTAGGTGACCCCACCGGGGGACGAAGCTCTAATCGCTCTCATTCTGCATATGCCAAACAACCCACACACCCACACACACAGGCAGACGGTGAATGGTCAGTATCGGTTTCAGACAGGCCATGGCCAGGAGCTAGGATCTAGCTGAGGGTGGACCGGGTGCGTCCTGTCTGCTATTTTGGTCATTGCTCTTTCCGTTTTCCAGATTGATTTTTCACATTTTTTTTGCGCCAGTTCCGATTTGATTTTTTTTGCTGTGCTCTGTCCTGTTCATTCCGCATTTGCGGGGGATTTTAATTCGTTTTCCAATTGGCTTGCTGAAAACATATGGTGACAATGGGAAAGTGATATGCAAACATTCGCTCCAGCGGGCACTGGCCGGCCGGGCGATAGGAGGAAAATTTTACGGGTCTACGGATTCAATTCATTGCGTGCATAGATTTTCAACTTACCCTTAAAGTCTGGCGAGCTGGCCGATATCACATTTGAATTGTTAAATTGATTATGTTGGCGTGAAAGCCGAACGGGTGCACTTGATTCGATGAGTTTGTCTCAATTGTGGAGGAGACAAATTGTTCTCTATTCTCTTGGCCTTAGGATTTGATTTGTTGCTCCTTCGGCCAGCTAATTGGGGCACGCCCACTGCCTTAATTAGTTCATTGTAATCCGATACTCGGCCAGAAGGACGGGGAGGGCTTAATGGATGCCTGGTGTGCAATCAAAATGAAAGCCGATTAAATGAACTGCAATTCGTGTGGGCTTACATACGTTTTTGCTGGTTTGTCTTTATTCGGTTTATTATTTTAGTATAATTTCAATTTTTAACACTTTTTGTTATCAATAATTCGCTTAGAACTGTATAATTTTATTGTCCTGTATTTCAATCTGAGTAATTTGCTTGTTTCGTCTGTGTGACAGGAAAGATTATTTTTCTACAACTCACCTGTGTGTGTGTGTGTGTGTGTGTTAGTAACTGCTTATACAAATTGTTATCAATACATCGGTATGTTTTGCGTGTATGTAACTTTTATTAACTTTCAACTCGTTCGAGTTTATTTTACAACTTTTTTCTGTTTCTAATTTTTGGTTTCTCACCCATAAAAAAGAGTAAAAATATCAAAATTCTTTATGATCTTTGTTTGGTTAAATGTGGGTAAACATGTTTTGTTTATTTTGATTAATGTTTTATACGCGCGTGTGTGTGTGTGTGTGAAAGTGGAAAACATAAACACTTTTCATTGGTGTTATCGTTTCGCAGACACATTTCGCAATCTGTTGGTCTGTTTGCATTTCAAGTTCACATAAAAGTTGCTCTTGTTATTTTAATGCTATTGTTGTTGTTGTTGGGAATTGTTTGTGTATTTTCGGCATTAATTGTATTTAAATTGTTGCTGTGTCGTTTTATATTCCCTGGCAGTCGAGGCTTTTATTGCATTTTATTAATTGTAAATTTTGCCCTCAATTGTCCGTTTCGATGCCTTTTCTATCCAATAACAATTATGGTATATTGGATTTGGTGTATAGGATTTTTATATATTCGTATTTTTTGGTATTGGCTTTAAATTCGTTTAATGGTATTTACATTTTCTGGTTTTGCTCTGCTAGTCGAATTATCAGAGGCCGGCAGGCGGCATTCTCTTTATTTCGTGTTTGGTTGGCTACATTTATCGAGATGTACAATTGTACATACTTACATATGTACAAAGTATATAAAATAAAAAAATCCTTATTACCTAGATATTGTCGCTTGGAGATTGAGATTTCGATACGGATTAGAGACAAAGAGAATCGGGAGGACTCTGCAAATTACTGGCACCTGAGGGCAGTGGGCGTTTCCTCTTTGACTTGAAAGACTCCAATTAAAATTGCATTTTTTGCTTTGCCTAGGCCCGCAAATAGGCTGGGGGTCTGGGGGGCAGGACTGCTGGTGTTTGGGGTTGTTAAGGAGCAAAACTAATTGGCCATGACAAAATTTACAACATCTGCATTGGAATTGGAGTAATGCAGCGTTGTTTTGCGGTGTCCATTGGAGTCACCAGCTTATCGGGATGGGGCGGGCTGGGGTGGCCCCAAAAACCGGACCACAAAACATGTGTAACTGCAATTGCCATTTGCCGGGGCCAGGGATTTCCTTTTGCTGGTGAAATAAATTGAATTCTGAGCTTACCAATTGCATAAATTTAAAACAGAAGGAACGACAACAAATCCTTAATCCCTCGCCGCCCACTAAATGGAACCGAAGCGAAGCACTCGTGCGGAAATTCTCCTCGCTTTTCACGCACTCCAAAGGACCCCCGTGTTGAGCTGGCCGAGTGCCTGGCAAACATATTTTTTTAAATGCCTTCACTTTATTTCATTTTCATTCTCACAGTTTAATATTAATTACGCTTTATGTGCCGCTCGCCGCGCCCCAGGTTTGTGCACAGGCACGCGCATCAGATGCACTCAACCAAAGTGCCCAGATACGTCCTGAGAGCGGTCCAGCCGCCGGTTAAGTAGGTGTCTGCCATTCATTCAGACTGGTCCTTAAAAATCCCAGCCAATTGAGATTGTGATGGGAATTCTCCGCACCCCATCAATTTATTGTCCCCATCGACCCTGAAACTCAGCTTCAGTTTGTTTATTTTTTTGCGAGTTACCCTAATGGGAGGCTACCCTACCGATGGCCGTGGCTGTTGGATTTCTGCGATTTTTTACGCGGTTTTCATTAAGGCCCCCGCCCTGCCCAGTCCTGGTATTTATCCACATGCATTCACACACGTGGCCACTTCCGTGGGCGGTTTTTTTATGCATTCACAAGACCCGCAG
This sequence comes from Lissocephala sabroskyi, assembly GCA_037075105.1. Lineage (NCBI taxonomy): Eukaryota > Metazoa > Arthropoda > Insecta > Diptera > Drosophilidae > Lissocephala > Lissocephala sabroskyi. The sequence continues at coordinate 98,068 of JBAMCP010000093.1, read as the reverse complement.
GCCGTAGAGGAGTCTTCGCCTGATTGCGCATTTAAGTTACTGATGAAAAACTCCAAGTAAATCGTGAATAAGCCAATTAAAGTAAATTGACGAATTGAAAAGCTTTCCAAAAGCCGCAAGGATAATGAGAAGTGAAGATTCTTTAAAAAACTGAGAGGGAACTTATGAAAGATTCTTAAAGAGAAGAGATGATGAGTTCTTTAAGGAACTCGAATTTTTCTGGAATTTCTGTGTATTAAATTGGAAGAGATACTTTCAAAGCGACCCTCGAGCACTACAATGGAAACGCACTTAACATCGTCCTTGGTTTGGGTGTCTCTGTGTTGACTCTTTTGATGGCGGGCTGGGATTCTTTTCGCATTCATTTGTGAAAGCGCCTAAATCGAAATTGCACTTCTTTTGAGAATTCGTAATCCACAACTAAGTCCGACGCTGGCAATGATGCACTTATGCACAGAACACCAGCGCCATCCACAGATAAAGTGGCCATGGGAACGGCAACGAGGCAGTTGCATTTTGCGGCATTTGACGTTGTGCGGTGGGGAAGCGAGTAAATTATGCATGCAGTTTCAAGTGCAATAAAACAGAATTTAATGAGAATTTAATGTCGAAAACATTATCAGGCAGTCGCGGGCGAGCCGGGCGGAGGGCGGCCGGCAAACCCGCACACACAATCAGATCCAGACAACAGTGCGTATGGGCAACTCGAATAGCCGAATCAGCCAATTTTTCTTTTTTTTTTGGGCTGGTGGCTTTCAAACTTCCCTGTGTGTGTGTGGGGGCGGCCCACCCTGTAACTAAATTAGTGACAATGACAGCGAAAAGCGTCGGGAATCGCACGGAACTCAGCAATGGCAGCGGGTATTTGGCATTTAGCAAGAGTGTTGGCCATGCGTGTTAGGTGCATTGCAACGGCCTCGGCTGCAGCACTTCAAGGTTTAATTCTTATCGTCCTTTGTCCATGCGGACTCTGTAAACAAGAACGGCCGACTGGCCGGCCAAACGGATGCGCCACTCGCCGCCATTTGCACAAATGTGCAGCCTGCTTAGCCCTGGACGGGTGGTTGGGTGGGGTGTGCGTGTGCACATTTATGCACCTCCACACCTCCGTTTTGGGTTGCATGGTCCATAACGAATGCAATGGAGGCCGGGCGGGCAATCCAACAGCCACTTTGGCATTCACAATTGCACGCATTTATGCAAATTCAAAGCCAACTTCATCACAGAAACATGGCAACCGCGCTGGCCATCACCGCCAGCACCACCACCACCATCATCGCATCACAATTTGGGAACCTGAGGCCGAACGGACCCAATCCCGACAACGATATTGGGATCGCACCAGACTCGCCCTGGGCCAGCCAGCTCCTGGCTTTGGCTTTACGTGCGCAATTGTATTCAAAATTCCTCGCTTATTAATAACCAACAGGCACCGGGCAGGGCCGAGCTCTCCACAGTCGACATCGACGTAATTTGAGGCTCCTGTGCGTAGTGGAAGTGGGGCGGACTGTGGCAGGATAAAGGAATAAATGAATCGATTGAACGATTGAATGAAAAATCAAATGTCGCTTCTGTTTCCGTTGTCAGGTTCCATCCATTTAACCAACAATTCTACGCATAAATAAAAGGCCAAAGTCAATGCCACAATGTGCAATGAATTATGGGACCTCAAATGAGCAGCAAAGAGAATAAGAGAAAGGGTTTTTAAAAGCAATCCCTTAACTATTGAGAACTTGGTCCGACTAGATTTAATTATTGTCCAGTGACTGGGGGGAGACAGAGATTGATGGAAAGGAGTAGAAGACTTGATATTTTTGGGTTCCTAATGTAGCGTTTTCGTTTTTCCCTTAATTTCTATTATATGCATCGTTTTTCAAGGTTATCGGAAGACATTTTCTGTTTTTCTTTGGATAAATTATCGTTTCGCATTATTTTACTATATTTACATTGCGGGTCCTTCGAGAATTAGAATTCTCTTTGGTTTTTTTTGATATTTTAGGTTTGCAAAGTTTAATTTTCTTTCCCGAAAAACCCTCGTGTGTTATGTTTTAGGGACTTTAGTAATCTTTTGTTAACATTAACTATGTGGTATGTTCTTTTTGATATTTCGTGTTTCTTTACAATTATTGTTCGTGGAATTTATTGTTTTTGTTACATTTCTTTGACTTACAAAAGGATACGTATGAGTTTCGTTCGCTTGATAAAGCTGGAGATAGAGTTCTGAAACACATCCACTCTTAACTAAGAGAACCTGGAGAGCTGACAAGCCGTAGGACCCTCAGTTGACCCCTGTGTGCATTCATTTAAACATTTTTCGCCCACGAAGTGGCATCCTTTTTGCAGTTTCGTTGCCACGTTATCACTGTGTAATCATCCACAACCAATACCTTCAAATTTCGTATTTTCATATTCCGATTGTCGTGATTTATTGTTGTTCAGATATAATGTGAATTTTCCAGTTAACTGCAGTTTCTCTTTTGCGGTCGGAAACTTCAAAGGGTCAGTGTCCCTCGTGGCAACTCTGCAGAATCTTTAATTCTGCTTTAAATGAAAATTAAAACTACTCAAAGGCTGAAGTGAATTTCGATTTTTGCTTTTGTCAATTTGGCTAAATGAAAAGCAGTTCAGAGATTTTATGCGGATTATGCATTGGCACATTAAAATACCAGAATGTAAGCTTCATACATTTTCATAAAGGGCGACTGCGCACCAATTTATATGCGTCAACATTCATGGGGATTTGGTGGAATGCGAATTTACGAGGGGAAGGGTCGAAAGAGCAAATCTGTTCGGGCTTTGATTTAAATTAAATTAGCGATAATGCAGATCAAGAATAAAATGAATATTTCCGGCTTTTCTCCAAGGTCCCAAAGTTCTTTCTAGTTTTGTGTTCAGTTCCCCAAGAATGAGGGGAAGGGTAAATTTCTTTATATTTTTATATTCCCGATACGTTTAGTTGGTATTTTGAAGTGAGCGTGTCAATGAACTTACGTACACAGTTAAAAAACATATTATTTTGTGGGTGATTTCTTTCTTTTTTTGGGAGCAACAGCGACAAAAGGAAGAGTCTGTGGCAGCTGCCCAGATTGACAACGCGAACCGAACGACCAGCGGCACAAAATAAAACAACACTGGCAATAACCCTGCTGCCAACGGCCTCGGTTCACGGAGTCGGAGTCGCCACCACAGCCCCATTCCCATTACCATCTGCATCCGCATCCGCTTACCGACCGCAACACTCCATCTCCGTCGCAGTCGCCGTCGCTGTTTTGCCAAGGCCGGCAGCTGGGGAAGTGGGAAACTGGACTGCTAGGGGGAGCGTGGATTTTGTTGGAAGCATAATTTTAAATGAGCTTAAGCGTATACATAGACAATGCGCAGAAAAAAGCCAACAGGGTATTTGTCGTTATCGTGGTCCTGGCGAGCAGATGCGACCCGGCCGCATTTGCGAAGATCCATGGCGAACGGGGTGACGGCACCACACCGGGTGACTTGAAGGACTTGTCGTAGCCGTTTCGGCCCGGACCTTGTGTGTGCACTGCAAAGAGATAGGATATTCCAATTAAACAAGCTCGGGATTCGTCTTTATCTAGGTGGAGTAATTTTAAATCGAATTTCAACTCGGGGAACTCAAGAACTTTCAGTTCTTTTTGAATGTCTTTAAACTGAAGCCTCCAATGTATTAGATCATGTTTTTGTAGATGGATTTGTGATTAATCTGTTCTCTGATCAAGAGCTTGAAAGAGAGCCATGGGCTTTGGTTATGAAAAGAATTCAAGAAGAGAGTAAATCTGAGGCCAACTTTAGACGGATCTACAGGTAATACAGATCTCTCCAGTGGGCCCTTTATTTCTTCTTGGGGTATGCTTATAAATTGAAAAAATTCTTTGAGATTTTTTAAAGACTTCGGCGCTTAAAAAAAGCTAAGAAAAAGTCTCAAGTTTTAACACAATTTCTAATTTGAATGTGAGGAACTAAATACGAATTTCTTTTAAAATAGAAAACTTAGTTTCCTTAGCCTGAGCATCCCTAGAAGTTGACAGATACCTAAGCGATATAATGACTATCGTTCTCATCCTTTCTTCTTGATTTACTTAGGAAGTTTTGAGTTGATTTTCTCTCTTCATCATTTCGTTTTCCTCTCTTTCCACCTCCACCTCTTTCAATCCCCTGCCTTTCTCGCTAATTGTTCTTGACGATAACAAACAGAAAGAGTATTTACAAGTCTTTAAGAACCTTTAGATATTTAACAGGTATTTATTTCTATACAAACTTGATGAGCTCTCCGCTGAAACTCAGACGGGCGAGCAAAGCTCAATTCGATTCTTTTCTTCGAGAAAACGGACTTTTTTTCCGACTTCCTTTGTCTCTTTTTGGTTTTATTTCGTTTTTCTTATTGTGTCAACTGTTTCCTTGGCGATTTGTAGAGTCCTTGGGCAAATTGAAATGGCAATGAAAATCAAAAAGAAATACACAAAAACAACTCGAGAGTTGAGTTTCCCACGGTTTGCCACTCCGCTCGCTGTCAGTTGTGTGCTCTGTTCCGGGTCCTTTGAGAAGTTAACGATAACGGTATTTAAAGTATAAAATCTCTGGTTAAAACTGTGCGACAATTGAAGCCCAACTCGCCGCTCGTGCCTGCCGCTTGACGGAGGGGGGCCCGGCCGGCGGTAGCGACAACGACGCGCACTTAAAATTGAAACTGACTGCTGGAAAATTAACTTCAAAAGGGATTTCGAGAGCACGACGAAGTACAGAGTGTTACCAAAATACAGCTCCTCCACTGATAAATCAGTGCGCTCGACAGCTGCTCGAGTGCTAAGCTTGTGCAGCGGGCGGGCCCTGCCGGACCGCCCCCCTCCGGCTTTAGATAAAGAAAGGGGGTCACGTACAATGCGGGGGGAAAACGAGTACATATGGGAATGAGTATGTTGCGGTTTTGTTGTCCATGGCACTCTGAAGAACGAAAGATCGAATGGGTGAAGCCAAACCACCAACAGTTTCTTGCAGCGGCAGCGCGGCCGCATTATGTCTGCCCCAAGGCTTCCCAAGGGGCCCGGGAGAGGAGAGGGGGAGGATGGCAGCGGCCGGGCAGCCGGTGTGCCATGTGGCCACACGTTTATGGCCATGCCGGGGTTGTGGGCGCTCGCGCGTGGGTTTGAGTGTGTTTGTAACTACCGCTCATGGCTGACTTCATTCTGCTGGTTTGGTGGGTGTGTGGGTGGCCATTTCCGCCCGCCCAGCGAGTGGAGCTTCTACTCAGTTTGTACTTGTGGAATTTTCTAAATCGTAACTTACCTTCCGCTCCGTTTATCATGCCGTTGACGTTTCCACTTGCCACAATGCCACCAGGACCGCCGCCACCGGCCATGCCGCCGCTTTGGGCCGCGCCAATCCCGGAGCCACCGTTGCCGCTGCCGCCGGCCGCGCCTCCTCCGCCTCCGCCATATACATCGTTCTCTTGCTGCATTTGATTTGAGAAATGGGTCTCCTTGGAACGCACCACTTCGTTGAGCCCCTTGTTGTGGCCGGGCTGCTGTTTCCGGCGCGGTTTGGCCGTTGTGTGCACGTGAGGTGTTGGCGTCGTCGACTTCGGGGGTAATCGTAATTCTGCAAGAAATTGCACCAATTATGAAATGCCGAAATGCCCTCCCCATCTCCCTTTCATTCCCAGCCATTCCCAGAGGCTGCCGCTGGTCCGGAAAACAAAGCAATCGAGTGCGCGAGCTAAGGAAGCGAACTCCTGGCTTACGACAGCCCCATAGGGTAAA
>JBAMCP010000093.1:76534-92197 GCA_037075105.1 Lissocephala sabroskyi | reverse complement strand
TGGTCCGGAAAACAAAGCAATCGAGTGCGCGAGCTAAGGAAGCGAACTCCTGGCTTACGACAGCCCCATAGGGTAAACGGGAAGCTGCTGTAATTCTTGTACTTGCTATTTTACTACGCCAACTCCTTTTAGCCAAGTGGAAATGATTAAGTGCAGCTGACAGAATTGATTAAATGCCGCTACCTCCACACTGCCCAGAAAAACTCGGGCCTAATCGATAAGCAAGTTCTTCATAGGATTCAATAGAAATATCCGTCGATTAAATGTTTTTACGGTTCTGTTTTTCGCCCAGAAATGAAGATTCATTGATGGTTATATGGGAGAGGATATATTGATGTGGATCTCTTGACTTTTCTAGGGAAAATATGGAGCTAGAATTTGACTATATCATTAGCGTAGTTCGATTAAATTTCCTTCCCTTAAATACCCATTAAATTTGAGGTTTGATAGAAATTATTTGTCTTCATTTGCTCTTGATTTTTTAAACTTTCTTCAGACTTAAGAACAGACTTCAAGAGAAGGACTTAATTCAAATTTATTTTCCGACACTATTTTATTTTAATTAGATTGCAAAAAGACTTTAAATCAATCAGCTTTTTGATTTCTCAAATGATATTAAAACCCTTTATAAGATTCGTCATATCAAAAAAGTCTTTGAGAGATTCTTCTTCGATTCTTCATTGGGATTTGCTGCATTTTTACGCAAATGCTTCGATTATTGATCGAAATATTAAAGAAAATTAAAGAAGACTGAGTTTTTTGCGGGAAAATATTAAACGCATCTGTGATTGGCAGAAAATTTTATGTTATAATTGAATTATTTATGAAATTCATTGAACTGCAAGCGAATCAATCGGATTGAAGTTTAAATTTTCAACTAATTACCAAAAATGCAATTCTTGATTGCGAATGGCAAATGGCCAAGAAGCACGCCCAAAAGTTAAATTCATTTGACCCATAACACAGACCACACACACGCAGCCCTCCCCACACACGTAATGTGGGAGGGGCGGGGCTGATGGGTTTTCATTGAATCAATAAAGACTTTTATGAGATCAAACTGAAAATCTTCAAGTTTATCCTTGGACAGACCGAAAGCCGACACCCGAGAATGGAAATTGAAATTGCGCCAAGGACAAGACCGACGCCAGGACCGACCGACCGCTCAGGCAGCTGTCGGTCTTGGTGCAGTGTCAGTGGCATTGCCATCCAGTCAGCCAGCCAGTCAGCCAGTGAGCGGGGCCAGCGAGTGTCAGTGCGAGTGAAGAAAGTTTTGCGCTGATTGTGCTATAATTCATGCTTAGTTTTTTGTGTGCCGGCTTCGCCTGGGACTGGCTGGCTGTGGCTGGGGCTCGGCTGGTGGACTCACTGCAGATGGAAGATAGAGAAATGGCTGCCGTCGTCTTTAAATGAGTTCGATAAAAATAATAGAGCGACGGAAAATCCTTCTTGATTTATTGCACCGAAAGCAAACGAATTACACACATGGCTCTTGCACACACGCACACCCCCACGTAGAAGCCATCGCTTTGCCCGGCTCAGCTCTCTGTCGGCTCTCAAATGAATTGATGAGTTCGAATTTTAAGCACGCCGCTCTGCTCGCCCAGTGGCTCGTGGCGCGGAGTTGTTTTGCCAAAGGGCGGTTGGAACTTGTTATTGAACTTGAAAAGAGTTGAAAGGCGCTTACCTTGAAGTCGAATTCTGGTCTCGGTCTTGCCGAGGGCATTCACACTCGAGCAGCTGTAGGCTCCGAAGTCGGATTTCGTGAGGCCGCGGATGGTGAGGTTGAGATGCCAAGTGTACAAATTGATCATTGCCTCGGAAATGTTGTACTTGTTGCCGTTGTGCAGCTTCACGTTTCCTATTCAAAAACATATTTAATTGGACATTAAATAAAATGCTTTAAACTTATGTACCTTCGTTGCGGTACCAGCCATTAAGCGGCTTGGGGTAGACTTCCACAATGCATTCAAGGGTGACTTCTCGCTCCACGGGAGCTCCTACTAATTGATTAACGGCCTTGATTGTTGGGGAAACTAAAAAGAAACAAGCAAAGATTTTTATATTGAAATTTATGAGCATGCTAATTTTTATAGCATACTTTGCAGGGCATTTGTTCAGAAAAGAGAGAAATCGGGGAAATTACATGACACTAATCAAGGGAATTATAAGAAATTCTGTAATACATTTAGAACAATAAATATTATATAATAGAACCCTCCATACGCCAAGATTAAAAATAAGCTAAAAATGCCGCATGATTACTAATTTTCTTAAGCACTTTTACGGCCCTCAGCGATAAGATTGGAAAGGTTTCTTTCCTCCCAAGCATCCTTTAAAGGCTTCCCGCTTAAGCTGGCAACGCCTGCGCATTGCTACATATGTTCCCTTACCGCCAACCTGTTTGCTGTGGCTGTCTGTTTACTGGGCGGAGTCTGAGTAAATCTGCCGGCAGTTTGTTTTCTTGTTTATTTCATTATTTTGGGTTACTTAGCATATTAACCCCTGTGTGTGTGTGGGGGGAAGCTTTGAATTTATTCATGCTTTAACTTACATCTGTACGAAGTTTGCTTGAACGCACAGTTTCTTAAGATTTGTGTGGGGTTTTTCTTTCGTTTTCCCAGTTTTATCTCTTGCGGGAAATTTTTTCCTGCTACTTTCGAAGTTGCAACAATAATTTTGCACTTATTTCCCCACCGCAGTTTTTTTTTTTTATTAGTCACCGCAATGATGACGCCACAGACTGCAAGGAACAGCGAGTCACTTCCTCCCGCCCGCCCACTGCATTCATTTCAAAGACAAACTTTTCGTATTTCGCACTGAACGCCACAGACCGCCGGCCGGCCTGCCCCACAGACAGACAGCGCCCCCCTGCCCCGAGAATTTGCCGCCGCAACGGTGCACAGCCAGCCAGACGGACGGCCAGAGCAAGCGAGCCAGTGAGCAAGCAGAGCTTTGAAACCCAAACCGGCGGCACTGGCAGCGGTATTCGCTTCACACTCGCTTTGTGCGCGCTTACGGTTCGCTAATGGCAGCGGGAATTGGGGGGCGGGGGGCGGTGGGCTGAGCACAGCAGCGGCAAAATGTTTGTTTTTTTTGGATGCTTTTCCTCGGCCCCGGCGAAGCCTTCGTCTGTTTGCTTGGGTGCGTGAGTCACAGACGTCGAGTCTAAGTTTTTGGGGGGTGATTTCTCGGCTCCTTCACTATCCCCAAAATGTATGAGGGCGAGGACTCCACTGCAGGGCAGCTGAGCTGGAAAGGGCGCCTTGTCGTTGGTTGGTGTTTTGGCGTCGTGCTCGTGGCTGTTTTTGTTGTTGCGAGAAGGGATTATTTAAAGCCATAAATAAAATGGATTAAAGCGCAATGATCCGCTCATCAAAATAAATTTCGTCCTCTATAATTTCTGACTAGAGCATTTTTAAAGATTCGCCATTAAGCTATCGCCAAAGCGTCCTTCCTTTTTCAGTTCTCCTTTTGCCTTCTTTATCCCCAGCCCCGCCGGGCAGAGAAAGTCTTTATGTCCTTGATGTTGCCGGCGTTGGTTTTCCACTGTATCGAAAGGGAAATCAATAAAAGTCATGGAAAAGGAAACCCTTCTGAATACAAACAACCGCATTGAGCAGTCAATGCCGATTGCTATCGAGGCAAGCAGCGCCAACAACTTTTCAATTTAAGAGCAAGAGACTTTATCACATTAAAGATCAAGGAACAATATTCAGCTGGATGGTTTGATTATTAATTGAAATCAAGAAATCAAGAGAAAAGAAAATATTCTTTTTACTTTGTGACATTTCATATTTTAAGTTTTATCACCGAAAGTCTTTGCTTGTCAGGATCGTCGAAGAATTTCTTTGTTCGTTGAGCTGCCCGCCCACTAAAAATTTTCTTGTGAACATTGAAATTATTTTAGCGTTAGCACTTCGAATGACACATTGTCTTGATTCCCGTTTACTGTTCTACAACTGCTCTTCCACACACATGCGGCCCACACCCACACACCCGCACACACACATGCAAATTACACAAAAGTCGGACTCAGACTTCACTTGCAACACATCCGGTAGTTTCGCCTGTGTGTGTGAATGTGGAAAATTTAAGGCTACATTTTTGGATGTCTGCTTTTTTGAGAGAAGAGGAAGACAGAATCCCAACAACAAAAAATAACATCGCAGGGGGGAGGTAACAAAAAAAAAACAACAAGGCTTATAACACATTCCGTGTGTGTGTGTGTGTGTGAGTGTGTGTGTGCTTCCAGTTGCTTTGTCTTGACTCTTTCGCATGCTGTGCTGAATTTTATAGCTGAAAGTTTGTTTTAATGGTCATTTGCAATGTCCTAGGCGGAGGCCGAGGAACAAACAGTTTTGGACACCCAAGCAAGTCCTGTTTGGGGGAGGGGGACAACTGGACATTGGGACGGTCCTGCAATTGCCAACATTGAATTTGCATTTTACTGATTTTGACATAGACACATGGCCCAAAATTTTACTGTTGTATTTGCCTCGGTTGACTTACACTTGCCTACTGTCCTCTCTCTTGCCCCTCAAATATATTCATTCTCACACAATCACGGCCTTGCGCTTTTCACATGTTACCATCCTCCAGCCCCCAAAAACGCACGCGCCCCACACCCAAGGCGTCTGGCAAGGACTCCCCAGCGGGCATTTCGGGCCGCGAAATTATTCAATTTGAAATTAGGAAGCTCATTTTAAAAACCTGCAATCTCTAGGAGTCCTTATAGATTACAGAAGATATTGAAATATTTTAAATGTCCTTGGCTCCAATTTATCAAATTAATTTTAAATGAAATGATTAAGAATTCTGCTGGCTTTTCTGAGCTCGCCTTATATACCAATTATCTCGATAAATAATATCAATTTTAAAAACCCGAATCCCGAGAAACCAATAAGTGGGGAATTTATGCTTAGCAAAATGTCTGCTGGCCTGTGTTTGGAAAAGTTTTGCATGTGCTTCGTGTTTGTTATGGGAATGCAAAATAACAAAAGCAACTAAACTCCTCGGACAGCCGTTGAATGGGTGAGATGCGAGGGGAGATGGCGCGAATCTGTCCATCCAACTTATTATGTATCTTTCCGGCCTCAAGTCACAGACACGCTGCTCTGTGGAGGCGAACTAAAGCGGTCGATGGCGGGGTTGCCAACGCAATCGGCAAGTTTTATTCAAGCTGAAACTCTGAAGTTGACTTGACAGCCCAGTCCAGCTCAGTCCGTCCGTCCCTCTGTCCGGGGCAGTTGCGTGAACAGACTGCACTGGCGGTGCTGGTGATGGTGATGATTTGTGTGCTCCATGCCACACCAACGCCATGTTCGGGCATCACCATCAGAGCAATTGAACTCGGCGTACAACCACAGCGGCCATTTCGACTTGCAGTCCGGCCTGCTGGTCCCCGGGCCTTGCAGTCGGAGGGCCGAACAGTCAGGCAGCAAAAGTTATGTATCTTGGAGTAACCAACTTTGTGTAGGCACAATACACAGGGCCCAGGCCCTGCCGCAGGCTCTCCTGCTCGCCAAGCTAGCTGAGCTATGATATGCAAATTTCAATTTAGTCTTTGGCCATTTGTTAAGCGCATTAGCCGGGTTATTACGAGGGAGAGGGAATGGGAAAGGCTTTCGAGTACATTTTGTGAAATTGGCGGAATTCATTTAATTTTAGTCTCGGATTTACTCCGATTGGATGACTGTGTGGGAATTATTGGTCTTGATTATTTATTTATATTATGGTGCATTAAAATTGAGCGAAATATATTTGTTGGAAGGCGGGGTATGGGAATTTATGGGAGTTGTCATCATCTGTCCACTCATTTGATGATAACAGATTGATTACATTGATTTTATAGTTTTGAAAACCGAATATGTTGAAGTTTCTTAAGCAATTTAATTCCTTAAGAAATTGATTGGAACCTTCTTTCATCTTTCGACTCAATAGTGTCCAACATTTCTAAGATATCTTCAAACAACGAAGAGGCAACAGTTTCTCAAAGACTCTTTCAAGATATTTCAGAATGTTTTTTTTTAATATTTCTTAAAACAAACTAAAACTTTTAACAATCAAGAATACTTTCTTGTTCAAATAAATTTGAAGCCAAATTTTAATGCAATTCAGTTGATGCCCTTAAAAGTAGGCAATAAAAATTTATTGCAGAATATTTTTGAATTTCTCCCAAAGAAATTTTGATCCCCGTGATCTTATCTGATATTAAAGTTTGACCAGTTCTGTGTAAACTAATAAGAGTAAAAGTTTTCGAGATATTTGCCCATGCAAAGGATAAATGTGTGGGGGGAAAGAGAAATTAACTTACAGTTGACGTGCACATCAAATCGCTTGCTCACCGAGGGCGGCACACCATTCGAGGCGATGCACAGATATCCTCCCATGTCCGTGCGATGCACATTCGTTAGGGTTAACCGTTCGCCTTCCACAGACTTGACCGCTGCAATGACAATAAGGATGCGAAACTGAGACAACGACAATATAATGATTTCAAACTTTCCAATCTCCCGTCCCACTCTGTTGTCTGAGACACAGAATCGATTTTACAGGATTCAGGGCAATTACTTAATTAATTAATTAGTTACTTTTTAAGTGGCAGACTGGCAAGCACAGTACACTTAAAGGATTAGGATTACAACTAACGAACGACAACTGACTTGGGGAATCACTGGGAGCTGGCTAAACTTTGATAGGAAACCGTCCAACGAACCTTGTCTGTCTCGGCTCTCGCCGCGCAGCATGATGTCCTTGCCGCCTTCACGCCGCCATTGCACCGTCGGCTCAGGAACTCCGACGGCCGTGCAGACCAGCGAAATGCTGCCGCCCTCTGTGCTCACGCCCTCCTCCAGATTATGGTCCGGATGATTTAGGATATCCGGTGGCACCACCACATCCAAGTAGCCCGACTGCAAATAAGCCAGCACCCGAAAATAAAGACAAGGTAAAAAATGCTTTGGTGGCGTCTTGAAAAGCGCATCCACCCACAATGACCAAGGGAGCTTGCGGCCTAAGCCGCGTGGGGCTCCCAGCGGGATACTCACCAGACTTTTCATGGGATCCGTATTCACTTGGCACATGTAGCTACCCGAGTCGTTCAGCTGGACGTGGGATATGTGAAGCTTCCAGGTGTTGTGCCCGTTGTGTGTCACTGATAATCTTGGATTTAGTGATACCATATGCGTGTGTATGCCAAGTATTGCCTTTGAATCGGATTTAATCCATGCCACCTGAAATTACAAGAGCACCGAGAGATATTCGCATACAGGATTTGCCGCCATGTGTGTTGCTTTCCGGCAGGCCGTCTCCCCGCCTCGACAAGGGCAACAATAACAACGTCCCAGGCCCAGGACTTTTGGTGTAGACCAGGCCCGTGGGAATGGGATTGGCAGTGTTTGGGTGGGCGGGGGAACTTCCTACATCGTCCGTGCTTGGTCAAGGCGAATAAGATTTTGTGGCTTATTATCGTATTAGAGGGAAACGTAGTAGCCACAACAACCGCAAACCACCAGGCGCCGCTCCGCAAACTTGTCACCGTCTTGCCAAGACCAAATAAAAAATCCCAGCCCAGCCCGTCCTTATAAACAATGGGTTTTGTGGGGATTTAGGTGGACTTGAGGAGCGCCGAATTTAAGTTTAATTATGTGACTTTAAGCGGGTGCCAGGCTCGCATTACTCACCCGGTACTGCCCCAGATTATCGACCACACATGTGAAGGAAACATCCCGGCCCTGGGGCACTGTGAAGTTGGTCAGTTGGGCCAGAAACTCGGGTCCCACCTCGTCGACCTCACTGTGAACTACGGATAAAAAGAGAGAAAAACGAAGCTCAGTGAAGGCTCAGCTGCAGCTGGGAAAGCTAATGAAAGTGCCGGGGCTAATGGTGATTAGAATGTTCCTAGCATATGCGAAAAAATGTTGGTTGGTTCTTACTTTGTGGGTAGGCCAGAGAGCGACTCGTTAGCGTTCCCAATCCCCCGATGAGCCATAGAAATGTGGCGGCCCAGCAATGTCTGCTTCGATTGCTTGTCCTTTGAGGCATTTTGGCAGTCTTGTGTTTTCCTCTGTTTACTTCTTCTGATGTCGCTCCGATCGTGGGGTTTTCAGGTACCAGACAGAACTCTCACGGGTCTTTTTAATCCCGACTTTCGATGTTACCGGTAATTTGCTTAGTCTACATAAGAAAGAAGAACCAAAAGGCTCTCGGGAAATTCTGTAAAAGAAACAAAAGTAAAAATTCTTAATTATGGCAATCAGGCATTTCTAATTTTCGATCAACAAGATCTATTAAATTCAAGGGATAATCAAGGTACTTTAGAGGGTCTTCAGAGGAGGATTATTATAAATTTTAAATTATTAATGTATTTTCTTTAGGATCTTTCCTTTAAGGTTCAATAAGGTGAATTTGTAGAGTAAGAATGAAGCCCATTTTGATCAATTTCTCTCAGAATTGAATAATGCATATGGGGTTAAAATTTAAGTGAATTCATTTACGGGAAATTATCTTCAAATCGGCCAAAAATATTTATCCCTGAGGGTCGCAATTAGCCACAGTTTTTAATGCCGATATTGCCTTTCGTTTGCTCGACAATTGAAGGCATCTGTGAAGTTGTTTTGGAAACATTTAAATTCGCTTGATATTTACCTATAAAATTATATGGTAAATTCAGTAATTAAGAGTCTTTATTGCCTAGGAAAATACTTGAAATTTGCCAGAGGAAGAAAATACTTAAAATGCCAAATACCGGGAATGGGGTATTTTCGGGCCGAGCTCAAATTCCTAGCCGAGCAAAATTTCGGCCATGAAGCTGTAAGTGTGAAAGGGAAGAAACAACGATTCCTGCCAGAACAAGGAATGCATTTGTAGTTCGCCGTGAGTCCTGCAGCACGAAGGTCGAGTTTTTGGGGACGAAGTTTTGAGAACAAAACGCGCCGGCCTTGGTTGCCGGTGCCGCCGCGTGGCCTTTGTGTGCTCAAGGGTAGTAGAATGGCCCATTAGATAAACACTTGCCGGCCTTCAAAGGAGGCCAGCCAGGAGCGGAGTGAAACATCTGAAACCACAGCAAGAACAACGGCCAAACAAAAATCATTCAGTGCGGTTTCATTGCCACCCCCAGCCTCCCTCAAAAAAGCAAAGGCAAGAACCGAAGATCGAAACGGTTTCTCATTCCAGTTTGCACATTTTTGCTATTAAAAGGCATTCGCGTGGCCGGCGGCAGCCAGGAGGAACGGGGCCATGTCCTGCCAGTCCAATCGGTTTCGTTTGTTGATAATTTTCTGTGGCATTTCGGCTACCAACCAGCCAGCCACCAACCAGCCAGGCTATCTGGGCAGAATGAGATTTTATAGAGACTTCATTCGGTGGCATCGCTGCAATTGCAAGTCGTTTGGGGGGCACACACACGGCTACTTCTCGTCCTGCTTTGGCTTCGTCCTGGCTGCTCTGTTAATGCGAT
The DNA here is from genome assembly GCA_037075105.1 of Lissocephala sabroskyi. NCBI lineage: Eukaryota > Metazoa > Arthropoda > Insecta > Diptera > Drosophilidae > Lissocephala > Lissocephala sabroskyi. The sequence goes on along the minus strand of JBAMCP010000093.1, from coordinate 82,737 downwards.
AATTATCTTTGTTTTGTGTAGTCCTGACTGAGCGACCTTCTCGCTGGCAGTTGGCTTTAGTCGGGACTCGAGTAGCAAATGCAAAGGGCAAAGGAAAGGTAAACCCAAAAATTCCATTGCCTGGAATGCGAAAGCGTCGCGCGATCCGTTTTGTTAGACGGCAAACTTTTGTGGAATTCCTTAAAAACATTTTTTGGTCTTTTTATTTGGGTTTCCTTCCGTTCAGGTTTTTTTTTTCTCTATTTTGGTTTCAGTTGTAAAACTTATTTAGCTCGGGGATGAAGGGCAACTTATTTACAGAAGATCGAGTTCAAGGAGAAGTTGGAGTGTTCGAATTCCACAGATGCAGTCAAAAGTTTCCATAAACATTTCTTAACCTTAAAGCAAATCAATTTGATAATTTAAAACGAAGATGAAAATTGGGCTTAAATTTTATTTAAATTTATTTATTTTTAGGGGGAGAATTCAATCAGTTTTTATTCTAATCAAAACTGAGAGTTTTTGTTATTTAATTAATTAAATATTTTCTTAGGGATTTGCACGATTTAATCACTCTGGATTGTAATTCATCGGGTTTCCTAAGCTTTTATTTCACTAACCCATTAAACCTCAGTGAGGTTCTCGAATTTCTGAAGTCCTGAGAATGCCAATTTCTTATGGGTTATTTGGGGTGAGGCTATAAATCAAATTTTAGCATTTGGAAGGGAAAAACTTCAACTTCCTTGCCGCAGAGTTCATTTTAATCTCTCCACTTAGCTTCTTAATTGAGAGTTGTTTGTCTTTTGCTCGGCTCCAATTACGGAGCCAGGACTGAGAACGGAAATAGAAAGGGCAATTAGCTTTTCTAATACATCAAGACGACAAGGATTGGGTGGTCCTTGTCCGTTAGCAAGCAATCGAACAGACCAAATAGACGAATAAGCCGTTTAATGGATAAACGGTAGGAAAACATTCTGTCTTTTGGCTTCGACTGATTTTCTTTTCTCCTTTATAATTGCCCGTAATGCCCACTGAGTTGTGCTCACTTGTGTGCGTATTTAAAGGATAATGGCAACACACACACTCACGGACAGACGGGCAGGGATGTTCGTTCGGTTGTATTAACAATTAATCACACCCCTGCGGAAAAAGACGCGGCGAGTGTTAAAATAAAGAAAAATATCGCAGCTGAAATTTTTCATAGCCAGCGATTGCAATCAAAGGATTTTACAAATGACCAACCAACTGCCTGTCCATCGCCCATTCGCTTGGATCTCTTTGCTCTCTGGACAGCACGACGGCTGGATGCGTTGGGCGGGGAACGGAAACGATTGCAATTGCATAAAATGCTTTAACCGCATTTCATGTTTGTTCTCACGCGTCCCAGCCCCTCGGCCAACTGGCCGGGCAGCAGCAGCCGCAACAGTCGGCCGGACCGGACTGGACCGGAGAGAACCGGGGGCCCATTCATTCATTCATATTCAGATTCGGATTCGGCTAACATCGGGCTGAACTGTTGCTAAGCTCGCCGCCGGCTGTCCGGGCTGCCCGGGTGATGATGGCCGGCCAGAGGCAGAGTCCGGCGCAGGCCACGACGTTGCTGACCGAAAGCCGTTCAAAAGCCCACCCAATCACACACTCACACACACGTACACACAGACGCTTACAGATATCCTATAATTCATTTGTGTGAGTGTAAGAGGGTGGGGGAGGGGAGGCTGGCAAGGATGCGCGGTTGCGGATGCGGAATTTCGAAATTGTGCACCGCCGAGTAATGCGAAATTCCGTTAGCCACAATTTTTAATCAGAAGTAACTGGTGCCTCGGCTTCTCTGTCTGTGTGTGTGTGTCTGTGGTTGGTCGAGAATATCCAACGGCCTAAATAAAAAAAAACGAATTCAAATAAAAAGATTTCGAGTTCCGAAATCTCATTAAAAACAATTCCGTTTGGGTGAGAACAACCCGCCCACACACACAGCCACACGCATGGGTGGCCCATAAGCGATTGTTTGCTTATGTCGAGGCGTAATCCCTGCAGAACAGCCCACCCCCACCGACCAGCCCAGTCGTTGCTGCCGCTGCCTTGCATCCCGCCTTGAACTTGTCAGTCCGGCCAACCGACCCGCCAGCAGTCAGGACGAGCCTGCCATGCTGTTTGTCCTGCCGCCGCGCCCACGCCCCGGCTTCGGTTTGTCCATTTGTTGACGAAGAGCTACCATCAATTTGCAACACCCCCACCCACACACACACACACACACACACACAGACACATAGAGAGAGCCCACAGTCAGTCGTGGTGGTCGGTCGGCTGGGCAGCCGTCCATCGTCAGCCGGCCTGCCTCCTGCTGCCGTGGCATGCCCCCACTTTGAGTGTAAACACATAATCCATTTAAATTGTTTGTGGTTTTTCTTATTGTTTGTTTCCCTTCTTGTTTTCATTGTTGTTGCCGTTTTCGCTGCCACTGTTGGCCGGCCGCCTGCCCTCGCCGGTTGTCATTGCCCGGGAATCTATGCGAAAAGCTGTAGGCAAATTGGGTTAATGTTGGAGGTCCAGCGACAGACAGTCTGACAGACAGACACAGACAGACAGACAGCAGGACGTTTCTCCCTAAGCCCGGGACCCCGGCCACCGCTGATACTTTCGGTTGGATTTTTAGTAGCCTTGTTACCTTGCCGGGTCCGGGGCACGGCTGAGTGGCCGGGTAATTATTTTCCGATTTAACACCGCACCTGCCGACCAGTTGATAGCCATCGGTTAAGGCCGAGTGGCTTTCTGGCCAATCAATCGGCTCATTATTGCCCTTGGATTTGGGCAGGCTTGGGTCGGATTTCTTTGACTCGTGCTCCTTCCACCTTGGGCGCTGTCTGTTCGGTCAGACACAATTCAAATGTCCTGTCAAGCAATAACTGCTACGGGTGTCCTGCGAAAAGTTTTATTGCATTTCTTGCCAGACAGCAAACTTGAAGTTTGCTCTCACGAAATTTCTATACATTTGCATTTTATTTCCCATCCTTTTTTCGAGGGTTACAATTGGCAAAAAGCTTCTTGTAACACACAATTGAAAATTCTCACATAAGCTGGTCTCGAGCAGCATCCTCCGATTTCCGCTTCGACCAGAGGTCGTCTCCGCTCCACATCATTCACATGAGAAGTTTGATAGCCAAAAGCAATTTCGGAAGCTGTCGGCAAGGCTTCCGGAAACAGAAAGCTCAGCTCCGCGGTGCGAATGATTTCGACTGTTCGTCCAGCCGCCTTTGAGTGGTGGGTAGAACGTCTTTTATTCAGCAACCAAAAACACTTCCAAGGATGCATTAACTTTACTTTTGTAAGACAATGTCACTTGCACATAAATGTCAGGCGATGTCTGGGTGCGAAAACATTTCATATATTTGCATTTGAATCGCATGTGCATCGGCGATGTCAATTTAGTTTTTTGCCCTCTCACAAAAAAATACACGCAACATAAAATGGCGAATTGCTTAAACGACAAAGGAAATGTCTTATTTTCTTGCGGATACAAAACTTCAGTTTTTCCCAACGACACTTCCAAGATAAGCAAGGCAAAAGTCGAAGGAGCAAAATAAATTCAAAATCTGAACATATAATGCAGAATTTAGTAGAGGATAAAGCAGTTCCTGCAGATTTTTTTATCCATTTCTAAAGAAAAATATATTTCTTACCCTAAAAATATTTCATTTCATTATAATGAACATGAGTTCCCAACGAAATATTTCTGAACCCTTTCAAAATCTTAATGGTGGTCAGGGAGCTTTTTAAAATCGGTTGAAGAATTGAATTTTGGTATAAAGAAATTTGTTTCATTTCGGTTTCTTACAGATTTATTGCTAGAACTCTTGGTTTCTACAGTAGCTTGGAAAAACTTTTCTTTCTACATAAAAAACGAACTACCATGCAACTTAATTGAAAGATGAAACTTAGAGAATCTTAAGGAGACTATTAAACAAAGTCTTCCATTTAACGAAGAACAATTAAACAATTGACAAAAACCAATAAAGAAATATTATTGACTTCTCGAAATTTATAAATCATTTAACTCCCTTTAAAAAATGGAATTATGGAATTTTCTTTGATATACGAATAATTATTTAAAAAGTTCTTTCTTTAAATATTTCACTATTTAAATTAATAGTTCCTTTAAAATATTTATTTTGAACCCCAAAATAATGCTATAAATAAAAGTAAATCTTCAGTTTTCGCAGTCTTTTGTTTCCAAGTTATTAAGCTTTTATTTAAATTATTAAAACGCTTTTTTCCACGACTAATGAATCGTTTTTCTTTCCACAAAACCTGGGTCGGTTGAAGGAATTTTTAAATAGAATTATAAGTGGCACTGCAGTTGTTTTTTTGAGACCATTTTTAAAGACCTAAGTTGAAGTTTTTCATAACTAAATGGATCGTTTTATCTTTCATAAAACCAGAGCCGATGAGGGAATACTAGACTAGAAACATAAGAGGCATTGCAGTTACTTTTTAGAGATATTTTTGAGTCACCTTAAGGGTAGATGGCTTTTAAGGTTTAATTAATGTAAGGAGAAATTAGTTGACCAGTGCGGAGGCTTTAAATTACCCACAGCCGCACCTGGCTTGGTGTTCATATTGTGGTATTTATTCATTTTGTAGCCGGAGAAGTGTAGTGACTCGCAGAAAGGTCAACCAACCAAAAACTTAATTATAAAATGCCAAGTAAATGGAGAACAATGGAAGCGCCGGCGATGAGGAAAATTTTCTCTGTAAGCTAACAGAATATTAAATGAAAAATATACAATTTATAAAATGTACATATGTAACTTTGGTGCCACTAGTGTGCGTGTGCGTGTGTGTGTGGGTGAGAGTGTGCGGCAAGGATAAAGAGTGCAAACTGCCGTCTAGGCAAACTGCAACAAAAGTTGTCCGGCAGGAAAAGTTGCCACCGCCACCGCAGAAAAACAGAGAGGGAAAGTGACTTTGGTGCCGCCGCCCGTACATGATACAGGAAAATGAGCTGCCCATGAACAGGATAGCATTTATCTGAGTGAGAGATTTTGAACGAGACCATTTCGGAGTTCCAATTTGCGGCACCCGCAGCGACAGACCCAGCTAGCTTGCCGCGCGGGGCGTCATCAGCGACCCACAACGAGCGGCACTGCCAGGGAATATGAAACCCTAATTGCGTCCCTAATTATGTTTAACTAAAAGGACCGAGTCTTTCTTCAACTACTCGACATGAAATGATAGTTAATGCAGACCTGTCTGCTCTTCCTCATTCGAAAGCTCGTTAGACTTGGCAGGCAAACAAATACAAACCGAAGGCGGGCAGGCCCAGGGTTTGGGGTCCTTTCTGCTCGCTGCTCATGGCTCCGTTATTGTAAACTGAGCCCGTGCAGTTCTCCGTCACGTCTGCGCCCAATTGAGTTGTGAAGCGTGCCGGGCCCGTGCCTGTTGACTTTAGCTCCTTATCAACAAGTCGCCACTTAATTCAATTACATTAGAAACGACGAACAAAAAAGACCAAGGATGGGTTGAGTCCATGGGCAGGGCCGGCCAGATGCAGAGTGCCTGGATGCCTGCGGTGCGGGCAAGGCGGGAAGGGAGGCTGAAATTTTTATTATATGCCTTAGAAGGGGTCCAGAATAGGCTGCCCTGGACTGGCTCGTTGCGGCTAGACTACAGCTGAGCATTAAATGAAACCACTTCTCAAGACTGAAGAGTCCTTCTGCGGCACATCCCCGGTGCGGGGCGAGCTCCGCAAAAATGAACTTGGCAGCCGCTGGCAATTTAATTTACATATTTTCCGCTTTGATTTGAATATTCAGATGGGCCTTTGTGGTGTAACCGCTTGTTAAAATGGGTTATTCATAGTCTGTCTCTCCCTGCCAATCAGAGGACAAGAACTTGCTAATTTCAGGGTATCGCTCAAGGTCAATTGGTAAATACTTTTAGTCCTGAGAGCACCCGAGGGGTTATTAAATTTGATTTGCGGCTAAAATTTGTAAGTGCGACCAGCTGAATAAATTTCCAATCTTCGCACTCCTCAACCGCGAAACATCTTCGCTATTATCTCAGCAATTATTTCGGATAAAATTAAAGGCAAATATTTAAATTTTCATTTAATAATGAAATGTTTGGGGTTGTAATTCCAAAACGACAGACAGCAGTAATATATAAATTTAGAAATCGTATTACTACGAAAATGCAACGTTGAATGAAGAATTCTAAAATCAGAA